>JABEXW010000462.1:0-102365 GCA_013266185.1 Fusarium sarcochroum | reverse complement strand
CTCTTCTATAATTTATTGTTCTTATGGATATCCTTAGACTATCTTAAGGTAGATCTTATAGAGCCTTCCTCCCAAACAGGCTAGGACGCAGCTTCCAATTTCCAATGCATATTGATCCAAGCCTATTTCGTATTTTGCCTCGGTGATTGTATAAGGCTGTGGCCCCATCACGATCCCTAATGTGCGCGCATTATCGATAACATCACTCTCGCTCTGTCATGTTCAATAGGAAGCGCCGTGGTCTCGCGGACGAGGAACGGCTCAGCGGCTATGATCTTGACTGGCCCACCTCGCAGCGTTGGAAGCCCTACTACTCTGTTCCTCGCAACTCACTCGATTTTGATCAAAATGCACCGCAGGACCCGATTGAGTCAGACAAGGAGACCAAGATCCCCAGGCGACAGCAAAATGTACCACACCCTATGTCCTTCGGGAGGAGTAGGCGCGACATGGACACTTTCGCCAAGGCCATTCGCCAGGGCATTCCTGAAGAGGGCGCCGATGAGGAAGAATTCTCCAACTTGAAGCTCTGGATAGAGACGATGTCCGAGCTGTACATGAATGATCTCGATAACCGAGCGCGATGGGACCCACGATGGCTCAATATTACTCGGCGTGAGCGGTTTGAGGGGCTGGAGTCTGTTGCTGTCTCGATCGTCGACTATCTCGCCGATGATACCGTGCAAAGAAGTGAGCTCATTACCACTAAGAAGGACCTTGCAGCTGCTCTCGACTCACGCCCGGAAAGCTCCAAGGTGCGAGTCATTATGGTCAGCGATCTGAGCCGGTTTGTCATGGGTGTACTGGGTCAGCTATACTCGGTAGATCCCGAATTCTGGTACGAACAACTTGTCGCATCAGGTTATTGCGCAAGTGATAGCGGACTAAAGTTAAAGAACGCGTCGTGGATGAACTGGTCTGAGCGAGAAACACGGTTCCGCCATCGCCCTCTGCCTGGCATAGGCCAGCGAACAGAATGGAATCTACCTCGGCGGACAAAGTGTCGCAAATGGGCCCACCTTCGTTGGGGTCGGCTTGGTCTTCTCCATTATCTGGGTCGGAAAGGCTTCCATGAGGATGAGATTGCGAGGCGCATTTCTGATGGGCGATGGACGATTGAGCGCGATGTTATTCTTGACAAGTATGGCTTGCTCTTGACAGACAAGAGGAAAAAGCGCGCAGAAACGAAAATAAAGGAGAGGAAAAAGAAGGAAAGAAAAGCTAAAAGAGAGGGTCAAGAGACTTTGAACTTGCCGCAGTCGTCAAATTCACCTGAGATTGAAGGCGCATCAACTCGGGCCAAGTCATCCAACGTGTATCGGCCTTACAGCACATTCCATCCTGTGCTACCACGGAACGCAGAATATTGGCATAACCGCGATCTCAGGGTTATGGCTCCCGAGGGTACGGGATACTGGTCAAGTGTGGATCAAGAAGGGAGGAAGACAAGTAAGTTTATATAGACTGGCCACATCTTGCAAGCTGACATGAGTTCAGTTATTCTAGTTTTTGATCCGCCACGGACTATGAAACACGACAAGACAAAAGAAACTACGCCATCTCTGACCTTCATGCCTCGAGCCATGGAATTCGAGTCATACACGGATGAAGAGCTATGGCGGACTGCCGATCCGGATGAGACGTACCTCGATCCACCTCCGCCGCCTTTCTCCAAGAAGCAGTTGGAAGAGGATAAGAAAGAGGCAAGAAAACAAAAATTCAAGGAGAGAAAGGTGAAGATACAGGAGAAGTTAGGTCACGACGACGACGAGCATGGCAAAGACGAGAAAGGTGATGAGAGTGATTCTTCCTATTACAGCGACTCTGAATTCGACGAAGAGTATGAAGAGGCTCTGAGAAACGAATACAAGTTTCGCCAGCCTTATATGCGCGACAGAGACTTTGCACGCAAGTATTCTCTATCCACCTTGGACCTTGTGTACCGGCATATCAGCAAGGTCCCTGTTGCCGAGCTCTGTCGGGATGATTCGATCATTCCGTCTCTTCTTACACGTCTCTCTTTCGATGATATCTGGCAACTTCTTGCTGAGCTTCGAATGATGCAAGATCACATTGATGCTGATCTCGGTGCGGACTTGCACATCCATCTCCTTGAAGCTGCTGGAATCATGACACGACAGAATGTAGCGTGGCTTCGCTCAACCTTGCAGGAGCTGAGCGAATGGACAGACCACATGAACAAGTCCCGGGATATTCTTTGCTTGCCGGAGGAATTGAGGGATGAACTATCTGAGCTTGCCGCCGATTTAGAGTCCCTCCGGTCGCGCTCCGAACAGACACTCAACCTCCTCGTCGCCTCAACTGGTCTTGCTCAATCATCCCTTGTCATTGACCAAACGTCCGGCATCAACAAGTTGACAGAACTCGCCTTCTTCTTCATCCCGCTTTCATTCATAACATCCATCTTCTCTATGCAAGTCGCAGAACTCACCGAGTCGCCGCCCAAGATATGGACATGGGGTCTGTCACTCGGCGTAGTCTTTGCGGTAACTTACCTCATACGCAGCATTTTGCGTTCACCATCAGTCCGGCTTTTTGCGATGGAAGCGCGCGTAACGATGTTGAACCGCTTCACATCCCAATCCCGCTCTGCATCCCGCCGTCTCAACTCTGTCGGTAACCGTGCCATCGCCATGTACATCGTGTATTTCCTTACATGTTCCTTCTTTATTATCCTTATAATAGCAGTCCTACTTCTCGCTGTATTTCTCCTACATTTCGGAATCTGGGCAGGCGCAGCGGGTACTGCGCTGTACTTCATCATCACGCGATGGCCCGAGCCGGCGGTTTTGGCGCCGTGCTTTGTGGCTCTTGTGCTGTCGGCGGCCGGCTTTGTCGCAACATGGTACTGGCGCATAGAGTTGCAAACAGTCTGGGAGAAATGGGCTCTAGACGTGGCTGGCGTGGTTGGAGATTGGTGGCCGGAGCATTGGAAGTTTGATCGTGTTGACGATGAGGACTTGGCGCGGGAGGGAGTCAACACGTATGCGAGACAAGCAATCTTTTTTGCATCGTCATAGCAACATTATGAATCGCTTGGAAACTTTCTGAATCATGGAAGGGTGCATGTGTGCTTGGCTGACTTGTAGCAAACGAGTTACGAGTGTCGTGTACCTGGATATACACCAGGCCCTTGCATGCCTTCAGAGGTGGCTTGCCAACGCTACCCACTCCGTCACGCCCGTCAAACTCCTTTGCTGATAATTTGAAGCTCTCAATCATGAGTAATCGTCAAGTGAATGTTGACAGGTCAGACAGTATCCCGTTTGTCGGTTGATGTAGTGCACGGCCGTTGTGGTGGTGTTTGCAAGCCACATGCGAGAAGTGAACATCAAACGCCAAACGAAAGTGGCAAAACTGATAAAGAATTGGTCAACTCATGTCACTTTCTATAACTACCATAAAACGAATCGTTTGTGGTTTCGAGACGGGTAGTCGCTCCCGTGAATATGCTGCCTTGCTTCTACGTCAGTAACCACCCGCCCAGACCATGTTTGCCAAACAATAAATATTTATAAAATCTTTAATAACAAAGACGCATCCCTCTAGCATTATTTTATCAACTACGCTCATCTTAACATGGTCATACTCGATATCAATCTTAACGGTTTCGATTCTGAAGGAATTTGGACCAGACTTGAGTCTATGAAGCCAGCCATGAGTCCCATAACTGAAGTGCCCGACGATAACGACCGAGAGCAATGCTTGGTGGACGAAATATGCGCCTCCTCGTCCCGTGCACCAATTCATAACCTTTTGTTTAACGACAAGTATTCCGATATAACGATCATCTGTAGCGATCGCGAGTTCAAAGCCCATCGTGCGATCGTCTGTACGCAGTGTGCGTTCTTTGAGAATGCATTCGCCAGTGCTCCCAAGGTACAGTAGCTCTATTATTCAGAGAGCTGCTCTGATTTCAGTGTTTAGAAGCGCATCGTTCGAAGTTTCAAGCTTGAGGCAGGCGAACCCGAAGTGTTTCAACGACTCCTCGAGTTCCTTTACACTGGGTCGTATACGGACGAGGGCGATTCGCTACCACAAGATAATATCGAGGCAAAGACCAAGGACATCCAAGAAAGACTGAACTGCCCTCCACGATGTCCTTTGCCCAGCAACAACGCTTCTTCTGAGTCTAGTCAGCATGTCAGACGCTCAATTAGGTTGAAATCGAATGCAGAGCCGATGGCGCAGATGGAAGGAGTTGAAGGACAAGAGCCAGCCGGAGATCCAATAATACCCGAACCATCGACACCTCCCGAAATAACACTAGCGCTAAAAATCTACCTCATGGCCGACAAGTACGATGTTCCCGCCCTCAAACTTCTCGCCAGAGACCGTTTCTATATGGCCGCAAAAGCACACTGGGTGACGAAATCCTGGGAGGGTTCGAGCTGGGACAACACACAAGTGTTTGAAGACGTTGTTTTGGAAGTTTTCATATCCACGAGACCTGACGATACGGCGATATGGAAAGCTTTGTGTAAGTTGATTGCGATCAAGGATGAGGGTGATATTATGAAAAGGAGGATGGAGGAGGTTATGAGCGAGAATAATGATCTTGCTTCTGGTGTTTTGGAGTACGAAAAGGAGTGGGGTGGTAAAGGTTAATACTTGTAGTCTTGGTGTAGAGTTAAGAAGATGGGGGTGTTTAATGGTTGGGACTGTATTCATCTTTGTTGGCTCTTTCATGGAGTAAGATAGTAATTAAGGTGTTTATTTCTAGCAACAGGGAAAGTGCCAGCATCAGATTTCATTGCCTCTAAATAGAACCCGATTTGTATTTCTAGAGAGTATTACTATCAGTTGTAGAGGAGTTTCTACGATAGCTTCAATTTCAATTCCCTGAAATTACTCATCGTGCATATTCACTCTTCCTTGCAGAGCTAATGCCCCTTTCGATGAAACTCTCACAAACCACTTTTCGACAATCAGTGGATTACGCGCCCTGCCTCATCTTCACCCAAGCAGGGCCGACCTCTCAATACTCGTCAAAGCCCAAACCACATGAGCTCAGCTCACCATCCCTGTCAGATTCCTGTAAAGCCACTTTGAGTGGCCTGGCGTCGGAAGCAGAAATGGCGCAACCACCAGAAGATCAAGCATTGTCGAAACGCGCACCTTCTTCCACAGGCGGCCGATATAGAGACGACCATGACGATACTATTGATGATTTCTGCGGTATTTCGATTCACGCGGCGATCTCAACGCTTCTTTATAACGAGAAGTTCTCGGATATGATCATTTTATGCGATGGACGCGAATTCAAAGCTCACCGTGCCATCGTGTGCACGCAATCTTCGTTCTTTGATAAAGCCTTGAGTAACAACCTTAAGGTACATGGCATATGGGTGTAAGTGATAGCTCTCGGCTTGGGCTAATGGTTTGAAAATCTAGGAGGCTACAGATCGAGTCATTGAGCTACCGGAAGATGACCCAGACATCCTGGAGCGCTTCCTTGAATTTTTGTATACTGGAACGTATAGTGATGGTGTGAAATCTACCTGGGGAAGACCGTCTGATGTAGCTATGATGGATCCGGAGACTGTTCAACGCAACTTGCAGGATCCTGCAGGCGTTGAGCAAGAAAGTATACCTGACAACAACCCGTCCACGTTTATTCAGGAAGGAGATGAAACCGAACAAGTTGGCCAGGACCCAGATCCAGACTATAACCCCCCAGACGAGGAGGAAGACCCTGATGAAGAGTATAACGAGTACTACGGAGAGAATCCCTGGGACAGCAACGAGGAAGCAGCCGATGGTCAAGACGAACTTGCTAAGAGAATGGAAGACTTGTCTCAGCTCCCCAAGGCCGAAGGAATCCAGCAGCTGGCTGATATACGCGACGAAATCGAACTGCCACTCCGTCTCTACGTCATGGCAGACAAGTACGACGTTCCAGCCCTTCGACTCTTGGCCCGTGATCGCTTCTATCGCGCCATAGAGCTCGCTTGGGAACAAGCCGAGTGTTTCCCTGATATAGTTGACGAGTTATATCAGACCACGCCGCCGACTGACACAGCTATGCGGGAGATTGTGTGTCGTCTCGTCGGAACTAGGCTGCTTGATGTGCAGGTCAGGGATAAGATGCGGCCCGTTATGGCCAAGCATGGGGATTTTGCAGTTGGCGTATTGGAATACGCTATTCATCTGGGGACCCTGCCTTGATGGAGGAGTGGTGACGATGATCACAGGGATGTTTTGTTGGACTGGGGTCTTTTCTCCTACGGCGTGTTAGCGTCGCGACAGCTGATAGAGATGTTTGTTCGCTGCCTAGGTGACGCAACAGACCACCAACTCGACATGTGGAAGACACGCGTAGCCTGAGCTAAAGGTCATAAGCATATTCATGCATGTCTTACTGGCGAATGATCGCCTCTTGGGTTTGCGTATTTGTTAGTATTTTACGTATTGGTTTGGAGCATGTTTTGAGTTATGACGATCGAGGCGCTTGGAGAAGTGACTTCTGCGAGGCTTGGCACTTTTGTAAACCCTTCGTATAGCCAACGTGGTTTTTAAATTGTCGGTTAGACGGCAGACCCCTCCTGTACCTTATACCTGGACAGGACCGTTCTAGAGCGTTGCCTAGACGGTAATTGCTCGTATACCTTAAACCTTAGCCGAGGTTATCCTACAGCATTGCTTATTACTAAAGATGGGGGCCATGACTACAGTCATGTGAAATGCGCAATGGTGATAAAGTAAGGTGAAGAATAACCTCTATTAGGACATCACTGCGAGGTCAATATTTACAGGGATAGCAGCTCATCTATTATACACTGTAAGAGAGTATAGCCTCACGAAATCCGATACGCCACATGAATCCTTTCGGAACATGGCATCAATGATTGGCCTAGTTGCACATAAGGATCTACTAACTGCGCTAGAAGTAGGCTCTCAATAAGTGTTGACACCTTAATGGACCCAAACAGCGTATCGGATTTCATGAGTCAGTATGGTAGACAGGACACTTGATGTTCCTCCGAGGATCCGTTGCCGAATCCTTTGGACGATCGGTAGCTGAGCCCCGATTCGGCCCCACCATAACCGCCCGGACAACGTTGGAAAACTCCACTGTCTGTTAGACAGACAAGGCCGTTGGAGAACAAGTCAGACCCAAAGAGGAAATACCCGAATCTGAAGAGGTCTCGTGTTACGCAGTCCCAAGGCAGTCTTGACAGATCTGTCGTCATATTCTACTCTTTTTTTATATGCCATCCCGCGCCTCGTTGTTGGGTTGCATTATTAAGTTTAGGATGACATGCTAACAATAGAAGTCAGTCAAAACGGGTAAAAGTAAGTCCTGCACTGAGATTTTCCAGACTCTCGAGATTTACCCACATTAGTAAGAATCAGTGCCTCTCACTCGGCTGAGATGCCGTAAAAGTGTCAGCGCGGCGCAAAATAGCCCGTCTGTGCAGGGCAGACAGGGCAGAATGGTTCCACTTTTAGGATGAGCTTCCCCTGTGAATGGGCGTCTCGTAAGTTTTGGCTTCTACTGGTGGTGGCTCAGAATTGTTTCATTCTGGCCAGTTAGCTGTTCTGCGACTGTTGGTAGTCTGTTGGGCTTATTGCTTGTTTTGAGAGCACAGATGCAGGTCTAGACCAGGCATGGCTTTTCAAGCTCAGGGGTTTTATGCAGACGATATCGCAATTTGTTTCTACTTAGAGGCTCCTTCGTGTAAGATTTTAATATTGGAAAGTTTCTTCGAGTGCACGAGTAAGGTGAAGCCATTAAACAGCTTACTCTCCAGCTTGACGACGGACTAAATAACGTGCACAACTCCGCCCCCCTGTGATATCTCCTGAACATCAGTTATATTACGCGCTGTAACTCATTAGTAACAGGTTCGTGCTTCAAAGGAATGTTTCATCGTGGTACGTCGACGGGAATTGGCTGTGGACCTTTACTCCGTAGGGGGTTAGCCTCTATCTGCCGATGCCTGGGGGCCGGGGCTGAGTGAGCGCCGCGGTGATTACCTACATTGGATGCCCGTGCCCAAACTTGGAACAGCACCTCAAGCTTAGGTCACAAGAGACTTACCTACCTGTATGCAACGAAAAGCGTAATATACCGCGCTTGCTAGAGGGATCTTCCCCCAGAAATGGAATTCGCCGATCCTGCAAAATTACGTTGCCTAGGACTTTGGCGCATCCTTCGAGTTTCCATTTACATTGTTTTACGGGAAATGCCTTGGAGGCTTATTAGTCCAGGGCTAACTTCGGCTACGGCTCCACGTCACAGCCCTAGACGGCTAAGTATCCAATCATGCCTCCGAACACTGAGATGATCTGTCTCGAATAAGCCCACTAACGCAAAGTGTGCCGCCCCCCCCCCTTGTGCCTACAAGTTTTGGGGAGGCGCAAGGGTTGATCAGCACGCATTGCGTTGTCAAAACGTGGAGCTGAAGCATTGTACCTTTAATATGCAGGATGCTATTGCGAGGTACCTCGTCCTCCTCGATAAGATTAGGTGCCCATATTCATCTACACTATCCAGGGTTTAGAGTGGAAAGCTGCTGTAGTCGGGACTCGACCAGTTCTCATCCTTTCAACTGCTAATTCTGCCTGCACCTTCTTTTGTATTCATTCTTCCTTCCTTCCTTCCTTCCTTCCTTTACCCCTTCTATTTGTTTATAAACTAATAATCTTGTACCTATATTGTCAGGACGGCGCCACTTTGTCCTGTCCTGTCTCGTCTCTCCCTTTTCTCTTTCTATTTTTCGATCCTGCCATTCTCGCTCGATCCGATACGAAAACCTCGTTGTCTTTCCTGTGTACATATCTTTCTGCCTATGACACATGTCTTCACGCATTGCCCTCCCCGGCGCTGGGCGTCCTCGTTATAGATATCGCTTGAATGGTTCAAATTGGCGATGGGTCAAGAAAGGATCTACCCTATTACTTGTTCTTCTTGTTGCTGCATTTTCTCTCTATTGCTTAGTACGTATCCCCCTGCGTGTCTTTGCAGGACGTTTCCACTGACCACGCGACAGATCGTTAATGACAAAGTTTGGCGACCAACCGGACCGATACTGTTAGAACACTCAGTTACCCCCGAGAATATCTCTTCAGGAGAGCGAAAATTCGTTATCGTACTCCCCGTCGACGATTCGAGTCCCGACCTCTGCAAAGTTATCAGCAGTGCCGTCGCTCTGGGCTACCCAGCACCCGTCATCGTCAACTGGCAGAAGGATTTTCACACCGACGCTGATGGCATTGGACCGTCGCAGCTGGGAAAGATCAGCGGTACACTCAACTACCTAGAATGGGCCACCGGCGATGAAGTCTCCGAGGACGAGAAGTTAGGGGAGGACGATCTAGTGCTCATGCTCGACGCACACGACATCTGGTTACAATTACCCCCGAGCGTCCTGCTGCACCGATATTATAGTAGCAACGAGCAAGCGAACCGACGAATCGCTCAGGAATACGGCTTCTTCGATAAAGACCTTATGCAGCAGACTATCATCGCTGCCGCGCAGAAAGGCTGCATCGCCCCTCGCGACAAGATCTCGAACCTCTACTGCAACGACGTCCCCGATAGCACGCTTCCCGACAACGTCTTTGGCTTCTTCACCGACTACAGCTTGGGGCGATATAAGTACGTGCGACCCAAGTACGTCAACAGTGGCAGCTTCATGGGTCCCGCAGGCGACATGCGACGATACTTCCAACGTGTCAAAGATCGCATGGATCAAGATCTTCTCGAGGTCAAATCCCAAGACGATCTTGCCGGCGACCAGGGCGTTTTCGCCGAAGTTTTCGGCGAGCAGGAGCTTTGGCGCCAACACATTAAGGAGGAAGATTTCGCAGGCGACAACCCCGGCAAGGAGGCAGCCTTATCGGCACGAAACGAATTCGAATACCACGTCGGTCTAGACTACTCGCAAGAACTCTTCTACCCAACTTGCTACTCTGATTTTGGTGGCTACTTTGTGTCTCTCGACGACCCCACTACCATAACCAAGGAATCAAGCAAGGCAGGCGTTGCGCCCCCACGCGTTGGAGGTGTTCCCAAGGACATTTCCCTCGCAGACGGTCCTTTTGCGCAATTGGAAGATGGTAGCGAGGAGAGCAGCTCATGGGGTGATGTGTCGTTGTACGTCGACTTCTGGACGACGGCGGTTCCCGTTGCGATTCACCACAATGCTTGGAGGGACGGTCTCAAGAGCCGCAGAACAACATGGTGGGATAAGACGTGGTACTTCCCTCAACTGCGCAACCTTCTCGAGGCGCACTTGTCAGCAAACACAACAACACCACTAGCGAGCATCGGGGCCGACAGTGGCAAGCTGGAGGTGTGGTCATACGGCGCAAAGGACAGAGGGAGTGCGTCGCTCTTGTTTGGAAAGAATAAGGACACAAAAGATTGGGAGCTGCGACCGACGGATTGGGATACCGTCTGTAAATCAAGTAATGAAGCGGATGAGCAGGAGTCACATTGGTACGATGAGGTTTTCAGGGACGGCAAAGGGCGACTGTAGAACAGGTTAAGGATACATTGGGTAAAGGAGTTGATTCATAGCGTGTGTTTTTATTCATCATGACAAGATAAGACAAAGACAAGAAAGATACCATTAGAATTCTACAGCCTAATTGGACCAAACTTGGTGATACTTGGGGATGTGTCGTGCTCGCGTGCACAAGGCGTGCCAATTTCTTGGCTGACGTCTCAACAAAAGGGATGAGCGGGACTGCCGCATCAGGCGGGGATCTTGATTGGACAGGTACCTTGCATGGCTCCCAGGCCCAGACAAGTGTGGGTTGCATTTTTCTTCTACCGTGGAATTCTCCTACTGCCGGTCTTGGCGATGGCTGCGCCTTTCGGGATCTACAGTGGCACAGCTTGGCATGGCACAGCAGCGCGCTAAGCTCTGTGTAAGACGTAGTGTGCCGATGAGTTTTGTATGGAGTTGTTCATTTGACCGTATTTATAATTGACGTAGATGTAGACGAAGAACGACAGATGATGAGAGCCTGAGCACAGAATAGACTGTGAAACAGGGGTCCTTTCGAGGAATGGGAACGCGCGGCTGGCTAAAGTAGCCCAAGTATCATAGCTCTCGCTGCTCAAGCCACAGTGAAGCCATGGGAAAGTTTGGAAATGGGCGTATTTCTAGGCTGGATTTTGCATGGTCTAGACTATTTATTGCCAAAGATCTAGAACCTTGCTATGCGGGACGGGTCGAGACATCGGCTTTGGCGAGAGCCAAGACGTGACTAGTTGCGGAGGAGACTTTGGCTATGTCAAAGCTCGTGGCCTTTCACTTGTTAGTTCGGTAAAACCTTGGTGTTGATGGGGCGTAAGTGCTAGGATATAAGAGACATTTATTTTTAGAGGGTTGGGGCAGCTTGGCGAATAGTGGCATGTATATGACTTCTTGACAAGAGCGTGCTCACGGGATTGCACCTGAAACCACTTCACGCAAGTCAGGTTCTGGCTAGTCCTGCTAATTATCATTTCCCATACTCGAGTAAACTGACTCTATAGCTACGGAGTTTTGTGCACATGCTGCAGATAAATGAAGCATTGACAAGCCTCACAGATGCATTCAGGCGGTGGATTTGTTTTGCTAGTATATCAATGACGACTACAGTTTTCAAGATAGATAAAACCCCGAACTTGTGCAAATTCATTTTCCATTACTTACATCTCCTTATCACACCCAGCCGAGTGCAATCAACCACGCCGATTACGTGCTGGGTTGGAGTCTGAAGCCGCATTATAATAGTTCTGCAGAGTCACAAGGCTGCATGAGAACGCTTGATTCTTCTAGCTCGATTCCTCTGAATACAATACATCTTTTCAGTTCCATAATCAAGATACCTCTGCATCAGCTGGCCGTATCGGCACCCAATAATATTTTTCAAGACTCCCTATTGTGAATAGGCTTGAAAGGGGTCGTAAACTTCACTTTCATTGTGACAATCGGGTATGAATAAGCGATATTGTCTTACCAAGCGGAATATCTTGAAGCGCCTTTCCCCTCGCATCTCAAGTGTATTGTCTTCAGGCAGCCATCGAGCTTATCATGACTACTCTTAGTGAACATCGGCGAAGTATAGCCTATGGTCTAGAAGGTTCAGCACGATAACTTCACCAAATAACCAAATGCCGTAATGAGTCGAGTTCAGGATCGCACGAGTAGCACGGCTATCGTACCTCTCCGCAAGGATTGTTAGAAATATCAAAATAAGATAACGTGGTGTATTATTAATTGCATGCATTTATGACGTCACGCGACTCTCCCAGTTTGGTGAGATTGGATGTCAACTTTAAGGCGTATCGCGACAATAAAAACGATGCACTTATCCCCTCTTTACAGTGAAGAACCATAATCTAAATAGCTCATATCTTAGCAATCCACGTCTTCTCAATAATCATGGCTTTGAAAACAATCAAGACAAAGACCCTCGAAATTGGGTATTATGAACATGGTTCTCCTTCAGGCTGGCCTGTTCTCTTATATCATGGCTTCCCTTACGACATCCATGCCTACGATGAAGTGTATCCAAAGCTCGTCTCGAGCGGTGCACGGGTCATCATCCCTTATGTCCGTGGCTACGGCCCTACGCGCTTCCTCTCCCCGTCGACCATGAGAAGCGGACAGCAAGCAGCTCTCGGGTCAGATGTCATCGAGCTTCTAGATGCGCTGGGCATTGAAAAGGCTGTCTTGGGCGGCTTTGACTGGGGTGGTATGACTTCATGCGTGGCGGCAGCACTCTGGCCTGAACGTGTTGTTGGACTTGTCTCGTATGCCGGTTATGATATCGCCAATATTGCCAGCTACAGTGAGCCGTTTGCACCAAGCTTGGAGTGCACTGTATGGTATCAGCATCTGTTCCAGCAAGAACGTGGAAGGGCATGCCTATCTCAGCATAGACGTGATCTCTGCCGATTGCTCTGGCAGCAATGGTCGCCGAGTTTTTCATTCAGTGACTCCTTCTTCAATCGCACAGCAGAGGCCTTCGACAATCCGGATTTTGTTGACGTTGTTATACACGCCTACCGCTTCTGCCACGAAAATGAGAAAGGCGATCCGGCGTTGCAGTCGTTGGAAGATGCGCTGGCTGCTAAGCCCAAGATAACTGTACCGACTGTTACATTGGACGGACGGCAGGATCCTTTGAAGCCAGGAGGTACCGCTGCGCATGCTAAGCAGTTTTCAGGGAGGTATGAGAGGAGAGAGTTGGATGTTGGCCATGCATTTCCTATGGAAGCGCCGGAGGAGTTCGCGGACGCCGTCTTGACAATTCATGGATGGCAAAGCGATTGATGACCTGTGATGTAGTCTATAGACAAACAATATATTCTGATTAATCTAGACCGAGTTGTCTGATAATATCAAAGAGATATCCCTGTTACTTGACACGCGGCCCAAGAAAAACTTGAGACACAGAAGCCATAAATCTGGGTAAGTTAGAAGAGGGAGAAATAAATATCCTGAGATTAGGATGACTTTCTAATGATATCTTAATGAACTATTATATGAATTTAGACCAGATCTAACAAAAGTTCTAGAATCTAACACAGAACACCCGTCTCAAAATTTTACTAGACCACCTGCTTGAGTCCTCAGCAGTGGCACGTCGACTGCAAAGACTCACAACAAAGCCAGCCAAAAGACTCCAAACTCACTTCCAACATTCCCCTTTCCTACAACTCACTCAAGCGCCAAATCACCGCCAAAGAAATCCAACTCAAGCCTTACTCAGGCATCATGTGCTCAACAAACATGACACACTGGACTTGCGCCTGGTGCAACCAGCGCTACGACTCGAAATACGAGAGGGTAGTCTGCGCCGTGGCAAACGAAGAGCAAAACAAGGGCAAGTTTGGATCTTGTGGCAAGATGGAGGGCAAGGATATATCTATTTACGATCAGTTCTGCCCGAGATGTCCTCCCAAGAACCCAAAGAATATTCCCTACCGTCGGCGTGTCGGTAAGTGCGCGGCGCTTCAGTGTTGACGTTTATACTAACTGGAGTATAGGATGAGTTCTGACAGAGGACTCGATCTCTTTTTGGACGCAGTACTTGTACAAAGTACAATATCAGCGACTACTTCAGCATCACCAACTCGTTACCAGGCTTCGCAGCATAAAACGCACAATAGCTAATCTTTCCAACACCGATCCTCTCGGAGAACTCTCCCTCCATCTCCCTCAACAGGAGCACATTGCACACATCCAAGATACCCACACCACCAAACCGACCCTCATCCCATTGCGGATCACCAGTCTCGTTCGCTTTAGACTCATCAGGTGTTACATCTTCATTAGCTACCGGAAGAGGATTGCCCGGAGGCATCCACTCATCTCTGAGGATCTTCTCTTGTATCATGACTGGATCGCCGGCCCAGTACATATTCCAACCGATTGGAGGCGGTGCGATATACGAGAGACCGTCGCGGGATATAGCGACTAGAGAGTAGCTTTCTTGGGAGTCTTTTCTTTGCTCAGACTCTGTGGAATGGGAGCTTAGGTTGAGCTCTTCAATGGGAACATTGAGGCTCAGACACCCGGCGCGATAGCCCTGGTAGTAAATGATGCGCTGCCACGGGCGTCGATTATTTGCTGAACGGTCTTCATCATTAAGGCCAATTTGGAGGAATTTATCCTGTATAGGCGCCAGACGCTTTGTAGTGGTCATATCGCAGAAGCGTGCGCGCGCTACGCGGGCGCGAAAGTACAAAGTGCCATCGTCGGAGGGAAGTTCAATGATGGACTGGCCAGGCAGACTGATGGGATACTCTAGTCTGACCCCAGGATACGCCTCATGCACAAAAATGTGCTGATTGCGGACTTTGTCGTGCTCAACCTCCCAGCCTCGTTCTTCGAAATCGAGATGAAGCAGAGGCGTGGGCTCAGGTCGCAAAAGTAAAATAGTAGCACTCTCATTCCGCTTTCGATGATCTTCGATCTCCTCTTTGGTTCTCTCCATTTGCATGAAATCCTCCATGCACTCTTCAAATGTAGACCTCCTGACCCACATCAACATCGTAACTGGTGGAAAACCCACGGCGTTGTGCCATCCTCTTCCACGGTATGAGACTTGACCTTGCCAGGCTGCCCACGTCCAACTGGGAAATAAGACTTTGCCATCTTGCGATAGCCGTCTCTTCATAGGCTCTTGAGGAAGCCATAGTAGTGACTGACTTAATGCGAACTCAGGCATGCCGTACCAGAATTTGGTGTTTGTCCCTTTACGAATAAGATCCGCGATACCGACAAAGGCATTGACGGCGTCGGATTGCCATGTCATGTTTCGCCTCGTATAAGCATTAACCGCGTGAGCGTACGCTTCCCACATCGTACCTCCCTTTATCAAAGGCGCATCGATAGTATCGTAACTTGCGATGGCCTTGTACTTGTAAAGCGGCGCGCCCTCCTCTGAGGCTTCACCTGGGCGGTCTGGATCCTCGGCGACAAAGATTGTTATGCCATCTTCTGTTTGGAACGCCTTGTTGGTGTATCTAGACTGTGTGGGATCGCCCCATACGCGAGACCAGACATCGTGAAGTCTGGAACTCAGCTGTAGCTGGTCGTTGACCGGCGTAGCTGTGTACCCAGGGTTCAAGACGGGTACGGTTTCCTCAAAGGCAGCGCCGTGGGGACAAACGAAGCACATTTGCGAGTCTGTAAAGTATACCGAGCGGCGAGAAAGGACTCTCTCTTGGAAAGTCCACGCTCTGGTATTCCACAGTCGATTCTCAATGTCAGAGTATCGATGTCGTGCATCTTGGAATGCGACGGCGAGTGTTATTCCTTGTATCTTCTCTGTACTCTGTTTCTGCGATCGAAGCACGCCAACTCCTGGTAGTCCATCTGTGGGATTGACGTTGGTCGAAGCCATGATTGACAAGGTGGCGTTGGCATAGATTGTTCCCATGTTGGATATGATCCTGTCCTTGTCTTCATTGTCATCTTGCGTTATGCACAGGGCATCTATCCAGATGTAGCGCACACCAAGTTCTCTTGTAACTTTGATGGCGTCTAGGATAGTCTGCGGAAGATTGGCATTGTCCAGTCCTCCGGGCTTGCTTAGTTGGTCTCTCGTTTTGGTGGTGTATTGCTTCTGACTACCAGTTCCCCAGACGTAGGAAAGGCATATGTATTCGCAAGGTGTGTCTACCTCTTTGACACAGTTCTCAACTGTATCAATGACTCTAAGTGTATTCATCTGGGGTCTTAGAAAGCTTGTAGAGTCGGCGTCTTGTGACTGATGGTTCTCGTTGCATTCGCGAAGCCAGCCCTGAAGTCGAGAAATATCGGCGGCATCCTGGCGAACAGCGAGCCCTTGGAGGGGATATGTATCCAAATCCTCACCGATCTGATGAATGACGACTCGTGAATTGGTTGAGTTTTCGGCATCGGGAATTTCCACTTCAAGTCTCAAAGCGTACTGCGGACCGTCGTCGAGAACATTGAGATTCAAGCTTGTGCTGTTCCGCTCATCTGGATGAACACTTGACAATATGTCATCTTGGACTATTCTTCTCCGTAGTAATCTGCAGAAAGCACACTTGCTACTCTCGTCCATGATCCTGGGTATGCCGAGTAATGAAATGCGTGTCGTTCCCGGTTGCTGATTGCCTGGCAAGCCTCGCTTGGACAACAATGCCTGAAAGTCGATATGTCGACACATTTCGCATAGATACTGGGGGTCGTTTTCTTCAAGAACAGGTGGATCTTCAATGAACCACTCTTCGTCGCGACCGTCCGAGTCTGAGAATAAGCCCCATCGGTGAACGTACTGATGGTGCTTATACTCGTTGAACTTATCCAGGTCCCGCGACTCCTTTGTTACCGAATGCGATGATTCATCATCTTCAGAGTCGGATTCTGGCGATATATAGATGTTGATACGACTGAGTTCCTCATCTGTCATGCCGTCAACATCATATTTCTTTTCCTCGTGTGCATTATCCAGCGCTTCAATATTTCGCCTCCCTCTGTTTCGACTGATCTCTTGCCAATCTTGCACCATGGCTGCTGTCTCTGGCGTTTGATTCAAGGACTTTCCATCTCGTTTGCGCAAGATCTTGTCGATGGTTGTGGTTGTGTGGTGGTTGCGTATGTTTTGGAAGACGACGTTCTTGAGGTTCGGCGCCATGGTTCAGGGTGTTTAATTAAGCACTGGCCGTGTTGGCGTCTTATTTTATGTTGACTCCAATTGCAGGTTCTCTTACAAGGCTTCAGTGAGTCTTATATGTCTAGGAGAGGTTGCCCGAAGTCCGTAGGAGTAGCTAGGCGCTTGAGCGAGGCTTATCACCAACTGCGCCACTATAAGTACTCACGCAGTCAAGATGAGCAAATTCGATGTTAAGAGTCTTTGTCTAAGGTATAAAAATAAGAGAAACATAATCCTAACTTTGGGACAAGTCTTGAGTACTTCATTAGATTTTTATTTTAGTTTCAAGTCATGTTTTGTCAATTCATTTGTATATTTGACGAGTACTTGTCGCAAAGATTTTCCGCCACCCTTGAACTCAAGTAAAACGGACACGGATATCCTACGACCGTTCGACTAAATGAACTTCAATTGAATGGCAGGCTTATTATTATTACAAAAATTATGCACTGGCACTGCTGCCCACTACGAAGACGATGCCATCAGATACTTTAAATGAGGGTACACGAGCAGACTTGACTGAACAATGAGGCCCTTCTCAAGGCGATGCGAATCACTGCAGTTAAGGCATTGAGTCATCATCTCTCAGAAGCTCCTTTGCTACGAAAATATCTACATATCTTCGCAAAGCTTCAAAAACATCCTCTGTACGGACCAACCTCCAGGTCACTCAACGCGGGTCCATCCTCCGACCTCGCCAGTCCAACGTCGCAACTCAGGACTTGTCCCAGAACTCCGCAATCAAACCATCAGGCAGAGGCAGAACACACTCCGCAGTCGCGAAAACCTGCAAGTCCTGAGGGTTATCGCTCTTCCAAATGACGGCACAAGACTTCGTCTCCGAGTTCTTGACAATCTCGCGCATCTGCCCAAGAATCCCAGCAACCTTGCGCAGAGAGTCCTGATTCTTATCAGCCTCCTCCCACTGCTTGAGTTCGTTGTTCACGTTGTCGACTTGGATGCTGGAAAAGTCTCCCCAGTCGTGAAAGCCGCGGATCAGGTAGCGAGTGCGTCCGAACCAGAGCTGCGGGAGCATCACGTTAAGAGGGACACCGCCGTGTCGGATGGACTTGATCTCGGCGGCCTGCTCGTGAGGAGTGACGATTCCGTGAGGGACAATGGTGAGGCGATGAGAGGCGGAGCTATCCTGAGCTTCACTGATTGGCTGCTGAGGTCCTCCCTGGGCGACAGTGGCAGACATATCGGTAGTCTTGCGATAAGCAGCGTCAACCTCGAAGCGAACAGCGCAGTTGAGACCTCCAAGGTCATATCGCAGAACACGATGGTGTCCAACGCTGTTGCGCATACCAGTAGGAGGCATGGTGACGGCGCGCTCGAAGTTATGTCCGAAGACAGTGTATGGGGCTTTTCCGAGAGTCTCGATGGTACTCTTCTCATGGCGCTCGACGACGAGGGTGTTTCCGACGAGGTACAAGTCGATGCGCCAGCTGTGGCGAGAAGTGTCCTCGCAGAACTGGAGGAGCTTGCGAAGGGTGTTGCGGTTGATGACGATATCGATGTCGTCGAACTTGAAGCCTGGTTTCATGACTTTCATGGCGCGGAAGACAACCTCAAAGGGGTACTGGGGGTTCTTGTCGCTGTTTTGGTCGATGCAGTAGACGCCCTTGTCCTGGAGGAGACTCAGGGGAATGGGTCGAGAGACATAGCGAGAGGGTTCGCCTGGAGTTGTCAGCTTTGTTCAGGTTAATATTGGGGGAGCAGTACCTGGAACGTAGGCAGTAGGCTGGTCCTGGCTGGTCCAGCTGTAGCTGCAAAGGAGTTCATGACCCCCATCGCTGGACACGGGGACAGTGGTGGGCTGGATCTGGGAGACGTTGAGAGAGGCCAGAGCCACTCCAAGGTGGGTGAAGAGCCACTTTTCGCTGGAAGCCATCGTCTCTGCTTCCAATGGGTGTTAGTCTTGATGGACGAAGAGATCTTGAAAGATGCTGAAGGGTATAGCTACCTGAGCTGAGCTTCCGTGGTGTCGCTCTCGATGTTGATCGAACTGAGTTTGCAAATGATAGCAAGGGGATGAAGTCCAGATATAAATACTCCAAAAAGATCAGTTTATCCAAGGACTCTTTGCATTGTCTTATTGTTCGGTGTGTCAAAAAGGGATGAGAGTTGAAAGTGGATAAAAGAATGGGGATGAAGGTATTCAGAATGCAGCACTGGCAGCCGAGTGCATAATTAACAGTGGCTGGAGAACAATAAAGAATTTCCAGGCTCCATCCAATCATAATAGCTTTGCTCATTGACAATCAGTATATATTTGCTCCAATTACCTGCTTTCTTTGACCTTTTCGCATCCGGCCTTTAACAATCATCAGCATCCATTGTCCCTTGAGGTGTGCATGTGACGGGGAAAGACAAATAACACAATTACTAAACAATCTAACGAGCAAGCAAAGACTACAAGCACCACTCATTCAAGCACTCCCCTCCATCCACGACGGCACCTCAGCCAACCCTCTCATCTCCTCAACCGTCTCCTCCCACAACAACCCCTGAATCCTCCTCCCCTCATCCGACGGCACAAAATCCCCCAAATCACCAACATCCTTATCAAACAACAACTTCCCATGCGTCTCCTCGCCCGCCACCAGCGCAGCATGAAGTCCAATCCATCCAGCTTTATCCACCGACCGCGCCCTCATCGCCTTGATGAGGTTCATGGGCAGCCTGAGATGCAAAGGCAACACGTCCGACATGGTTGTGTTGACCATTGCGGGACAGAAGCTGTTCATTATAACTTTCTCAGGCTTGTATCGCTTCGCGATCTCGAGTTGGGACAGGACGATAAGAAGCTTGGTGTCGCCGTAGCGAATAAAGGGGGATATAAGATCGGGTGTGTCAAAGTGCTCAAAGACGCCTTCGCCTTTCTTGAGGGGTACTCTGCGAGCGAGACTTGTGTGGAGATGGTTTCTACTTCCTGTCCAGGTAATTCGTGTAGGAGATCCATCTCGCTGCGCCGTCGCCTCAAGTGTAGGAAGAAGAAGAAGAGTCAGGAGAATGTTGGATAAATAGTTGATCTGAAGATGCTTCTCATGACCAGACGTTGCCATTTCGAAGCTCAGATTACCAATGCCGGCATTCAACATCAACAAGTGAAGTCTTCCATTTGTTTTTTGGAAAGTCTCGGCAAAGGCTTTTACGCTGGCGTAATCCTCTGTGTCGAGCTTCAACACTTGGACGACGGCTTTGGGATTCTCAGCCAATAGGCCTTGTCGGACTTCTTCACCCTTGGAGACGTTTCGGACTGCGAGGATAAGAGTTGATAGCTTCAGTTCGAGGAGTTGGCGGGAGAGTTCGAGGCCGATGCCTGCTGTTGCACCTGTGACGATGGCTGTCTTGTTGGTGAGGTCGATGCCAGGAGGCAAAGGCTCAATTTTGGGCTGAATAAAGGGCATGGTAATGATTCAAGAATGATCCTTTCTAGTAATTGAGAAGTCTTTGTATTGATGCGATTCTGAGATGCTCTTATTGCAGCAGCATGTTCTGCTCTTTATATCCCCTCCTCAACCACCCTTCAGCAAGACCATGACTATTCTCCACAGGATGCAATTACCAATCTTGAGAAATTCTCTCCTCATTCTCGTAGACATTTTTTGCGTTGATACCATCATGTCTGTAGCCAAAGTCGCCGAAAGAGGCTGAATCCCGACTCCGCTCAAAGTCCGCCGAGTTGCAAATCCGTAGCGCGAAAAAGGCCCCGAGATGGTGGCCAGCTTGGGCCTTTACATGTTACCGCAGACGATCCGAATGCCGGTTTTTCGCATTTTATTCGGCCGATAGGAAATGAGAGGTTAATCCATTATCAATCACTGGAATGTATCAAATGTCGCATTCTTCTGACTTATCCTGTGTCATTTACAGCTTCAGCACCCACAGCCTGCCCTCCGCAATTCGACTACTTATGAACATTTACAACACAGAGCACAAGACCAACATGGTAAACCATGTCATATATTGCAGAAAATAAGAAACTGATCGTCAAAAATAGGGTATTTCCGTCATACTCAATACCATCCCACGAGAGAACCAAAAAGCCCTCCTACCAAGTTCTCGGTAGTATAAACAAATAATTCCAACAGAAAAGACTCAGTACCCAAGCCCTCCACGATCCGACAGCTTAGATCAACATGGCCACATCACACATCGCATGTAGCCTAGACGAGTGTAACCAGCAGTCAGACTCATCAACTTCATGCGATACACCAGTTAACCATATTGATCCGAGTCATCGGACCGCGAGACTTGAGTATCAAGCCTTCACAGTTGAAATTTTTCGATAAAACTACCGAGGAACTTCCTAGGTATACTACTCTGATCCCTCGACGGCTGCTATCAAGTCTGACATTGTTAACAAAAGGTATCTGCGTCCAAACATTATCCATCCTAATCACAAACGCCTGTTCCGTGTATCATTTTAAGCCCAGAACAGCCGTGACCCTCAACAAAAACCTGCTCATACGAAAAAGACTGGCGTCGCTTTTTAAACAAAATCTTCCAAATGATACCAAATCAGTGCCTGTGCTCCTCGTTCGTTTCGTTATGCGACGGCAACTCCGCTGCAAAAGTCTGCTGTGGGGGCGCCGGGGATTGATATCCGCCTGACTGCGAGTACATGCTGTTGCGTTGCGAATCATTGGCATTGGACGGGGTTGTTTGCGACCACCGAGGGTCGTATGAACCTGTTGAGTTGCGATAGCTACTAGGTGGCTGACCGGGACTGGGCTGCGACTGCTGTAGGTTGGGTGAATGCTGCAGGTTGGGCGAATGCTGCGGGTGGTAGTAATCGCCGGGCAGTTCCATGGGGAAGCTCTGGATGTTGGTCTTGGGAGGGACGGGAGGTGCTTGTTGTTGGCCTTGGGCCTGGAACTGCGCGCCAGGCGGAGGTGTCTGTGCTGGGTGATAGCCGTATGGGCTCTGAGGATACTGAGATCCGCTGGTTTCTGGGCGAGCGTAAGGATATGTCGGCGATGGTTGCGGTTGCAGTTGTTGTTGCTGCGGCTGCTGCTGAGCGTATCCATAAGTCTGGGCGTAACCAGGGACTGGACTCATGGGACCTGGGCCAGGATGACCGGGAGCAAGGCCAAATTGACTGTCTGGCATAGACTGATGTCGCACAGCCTGCTGTCTCGCTTGACTGGCCTCAGATCGATCGTTGGGATTATATGTCTTGAGTTTACCATCCTCAAACATGGCTTTGAGGATACCGGCATCGAGAAGCTCGGCCTTCTTGACCATACGGTTGACCATGTCGACACTAGCCTTTCGCGACTCGGCTTTGACGAAGCCCATGAGAGTGATGTTGGCCTTGAGGTCGACATCAGTGCGCAGATAAAGACCTTCCTTGGGGGCACCAAGCTGTTCAAGGCCAAGCTCGGGCTGCTCAGGGGGCTCGATACCGGGCTGGTTGCCCATTATGCGGTACTTGTTGCGCATGTCGATACCAAGAGGGATATAAATATGCGACTGCATACCCCATGGCATATCGTGGAAGCAGCCATTAAAGGTAAGCTTTCCGGAGCCAAGCTTGCCAAATCCAGGGATGTACTGAATGCGCTCGGTGATCTCATACCAGGTACTGTAGTACTCGTCGGCGGCGGCATGGCGAGGTGCGGGGATAGGCTTATGCGTAAGGACGAGCGGGTTGAGTTTGATGATTTCGCCGTGGGAGTGGAGGAGATCGATGGCGAGTTGTCGGGGGATGAACCCAGGGATGGGCGTGATGATGGTGAGTGTTTCCTTCTTTTTCAACATCGTGACGGTTGTTTCTGATGGTGTTTTGTTGGTCTCGGGTTCGTTTTGTTTCAGCTGCAAGGTACAGTTCCAGCCAAGGTATCAATCGGTAGAGCTCCAAACAGTCGGTGCCATCCGCTTATCGCATCAAAAAAGTTCCGTATCAATCGTGATATATCTCGTCACTTCGTTATAGCATGAATTTCGATGGTAGCTTTTTTCGCGCAGATGGAATTAGAAGAAGCTTGTTTGTTCAAGCTAAGCTTGCGAAAGAGAGGGGGGAGAAGCGGTCGCAAGAGCTGAGAGGGGGCCACGCGGATTAAAAAAAATAGCCTGCAGGTTCAGCGCAGGACAGGGATGAGGATACCCAGCCACTGACTGATGCAGATGGAATCCTGGGATCTGTTGGTTGGTGACTTGTACCGCTACTCAACGTTAAACCGCTTCGACTATGATGATGACGTGAGACGGGCGGTTCCATTCGCTGGGCGTTGATGATCGTTTCGCCAAACAAGATGCTAGAGCACCATGGCGTAATGCTCTACAAAAGCCAAGAGTTCCCTAGACGAAATGAGTTTGTCTCTCCTTTCTGCTTTGAGATATCACGTCCGTCAGTAGAATTCAATGTCATCTTCTCTCCATTTTGCTGGGATCTGTTCGGTTTCAGCCCTGTCCTTGCGATCGACCCCCAACCTTCGGCACTGTAGCCAAGACCTGCGCCTCGCCCGCAGCGCAAGACCCAGATCCCACTGGACACGCGCGGCAATTGATAGTCATCACTTAGCACGGGTTTCTCATCTTCCGAGCAAAAGCTAGCCCCAATACCTTAGACACGTCCACAGGACCAATACTTCGGGACTGGATCTTCCGTAGCAATTGGTCATTGGACGCGCGGTCATAGAGGCTGGGTGAGATTATCGGCTGTGGATAATGCTCCGTAGTGGTTGCGACATTGCATCCTCATGCCTTATCGATAACGTAGGGTTGAGATAGGGATAAGGTTCCAGCACGTGGTACCTATTCCCTTACTTCCTGTCATTGCATTGATCACGTTGTGAGTTTGTCTGACAGGTTTATAAAAAGGACAGCGGTCAGCTTGACTAGTAACCCCTATAATAGCACTATCGAATCCTGCATCCTTCCCGGGCGCAGTCTGTTTTAAAAGATCTCGACTCGCTAGGCTGGTGTAATACAGCCCTACGGGATGCTCGCCTACAGGATGCTCAAGTGGGTATTGGTTTGAGCACCCGAGATCCATTCTATACGAGATTTACATCAGAACATAAACGACATGTTAAACAAGTGGAGTTCAACATTTCAGTAACTTGTTTTTATTGCATTAGATTTTATTGAAGGGTATTGGTTTGTTCTACCATCTACACACTGAGCCAACCCCTGTGCTCTCTCTCCAATACCAACTTATCAAGATTTGAATAACACCCATAGCTGAAATTTTATACACCATCAATTACAAACTCCCCATTCATCTTCCGTTAGCCTTTCCAATCCTCCGCCGGCCTACTCAGACTCCTCCGGGTTCCGCCCAACCATCAAATACATAGGCGTAAACAACTTCCTCTTACCTCCCTCAACCAACGCATCCGCAGCTTTACCCAAACTATCCGCCGTCTTCCTCGTTCCCTTGGGTGCAATCCAGCACGCCTCCAATGCTCCAATCACATTGTGCATCACCAGCCGTCCCCACTTGTTCATTCTAAACACCGTCAACAGATCCCCCAGCGTCTGGGCATATCGCATGTCGCTATCCAACGGCCAATACCAAGGTGCCGTTCCTTCGTCTTCGGCTGCGAGATCTTCGTGGTGGAGGAGTTCGAAACCTGCCGCTTTGATGGCGTCGAGGCCGTGTGAGATTTTGAACATTTGGGCGATACCGTCGCCTTGTTCAATGTCGAGACGGATGCTTCGTTGCTCGAGGTCGTTGTTATCGTAGGTTTCTGTCATGAGCCACTCGTAGACACCAAAGACACCGCCAGGCTTGAGAACACGACGTATTTCGCTGTAGACGCCTTCTAATGAGGGTGCGTGGACGGTTGCTTCGATGGCGTAGACGGCGTCGAACGAGTTATCAGCAAAGGGCATTTTCTACAAAGATATTAGCGCCTGCACATTTACACAACACGAATTGACTTACCATAAAGTCTCCCTGGACAAAATTTAGTCTGTCAGAAAGTCCTTCCCTCTCGGCGTAAATACCCGCACGCTGAACCTGGTACTCGTTGATATTCAGGCCCGTAACATGAGCTCCGGTGAACTTGACAATCTCTCGAGCAGGGCCGCCAACACCGCATCCAACGTCAAGGACTTTCATGCCAGGCTTGATACCAATGTTGTGGGCGAGGTAGTGTTCGTGGCGAGCGATGGCGCGATCGAATGTTTCGCCGTAGGCAAAGCGGCAGAAATGGAAACTCTGAGACCATCCGTACTCGTAGAGGTCTGTGGCGAGGTTGTAGTACCTAAGTTGTTAACATCAACACATTACCAATCTCAAAGGTAAATTTACTGTCTTGTCAAGCTTGCGTAGTTGTCGGTTCTCTCTTGTCTGATAGCCTCAACCTCATCCTCAGCCTTCTTGTTGTCCCAGAACTGAAAGTACTCATCAACAGCCGCGGCGTGGGCCTTGTTGTCCTTGTTCATCATGGCACGCATTCCACCCCTCGACTCCTTTGATTTCCGGTGGAGGACATTGTCAAAGGCTGAGTTCTGTGCCTCGTCGTAGGAAATCAACTCTGACGGCATTGTGCTGAAGTTGCTCCCTTGAAAGTTGATATTTAAGATGTAGTTGCAAGGAGTTGAAGTTGATAGAAGTGATGAGTTCGAATTGGTGGCCTGACTTTTTGCTCGAGAGAAATGTCCTTGTTTAAATAGAAAACTCGAGACTCCTGCACAGGAGGCTGGTTGGTTCCTTTGATATTTCACATCGCTTAGACCAGGATGATTGTTAACTCCGTACGGAGTATTCTCCAGATATTCTTCAATTCTTTGGATAACCGACTTTGTTACTATGATACAATACCTTTTGCGAAAACGAACAAGAGTATGCTGCTCCCATACTTCGCACATCTACCAAACCAGAGTACGAATACGAACTCCACACCCGAATGCGAGGACTATCTTTCACCGTTTCACACGACATAAGCGATCCCTGTTAAAGCGGGTAGAATAATCGCTCAAGATCTGATCTGATCTAGATATGATAGGAAAATGATCTTGTAGGCCAATCGGATTCTGGATGATTACCCTTGTTGGCGTCGAACCAAGCGTGGGAAGTTGCGGGTGTCCCTGCAGGTTAACGCGAGTCTTGACCGTTTCGAGACGGTTGGTGATCCTGCTAGATCCTAAATTACCCTATTCGTGACTTTAGGGGACGGAATTGCGGCTCTTGAAGTTCTGGACTTTTTTTCTGAGGCGCTGTGTTTTCGTATTCGTGCTTTCTCTGCACTCGGGTCGTCATTGATAATCCAACGGGTGTTAAGGTGAGATGCCTTGGTTATACGGGGTTTAGACTCGTGAATTATCGGAAAGAGTCGATGCGGTGTATCTTCTCTTATCATTTCATTCACTAGGTAGGCATTGAGTTTTGAGAGAAATGCCCAGAGAAAATATCATTGTGTTCATCGCTTCCCGTGAACGAACACTTCTCGAGAAATAGTTACCCTGCATTCATATCCTCATTCATTTCCTAACTATGCTTCAGCAACCTCCCGAACTGTCTTAACAAACTGCTTAGGTTCATGTCCAAACCTCCCTAAGAATAACCCATCAACACCATCCTTGAGCTTCTCAAACAATCCCGGCCCCGCACTCCCCCCATAGATAATCCTCGTCGAACCCTTCCGCCTTTGGACACTCTCCAGCTTCCGAATCGCAGACGTGACAGAAACAACATAATCTGCCGCAGCTGGTTCTGCAGCTCCAATAGCCCAGACGGGCTCATACGCAAAGACAACTTCTGCGTCGTCGGGGACTTGTGCGAGCACGGCTTCCACTTGGGATTGACATTGGTCGACTGCTAATGTCCATGTATCGCCACGGGTCTTCTCGCCGATACACACAAGCGGAATTATTCCGTTTCGAGCAGCGGCAGTGGCTTTCTTCGCTGTGATTTCATCTGTCTCGCCAAAGATGCGACGTCGTTCAGCATGACCCACTTCGACGAGACGACAGCCGACTTCAGCTAGAACTGAGGGCGAGACCTCGCCTGTGTAGGCACCGGCGTCTTCCCAGAAAACGTCTTGAGCGCCTGTCCATACTTTGTGGTTTTGAAGTTGAGTTATCACTGGCACGAGCGTTATGTGGTCGGGAATGATGAAAACGTCGATGTTGCTGAGCATTGAGGGGTCGGTTGAGAGTTGTTGAATGAGCTGGTCAACGTATTCTCTGGTGCGAGAGGCGGAAAAGTACATTTTTGTCGAGACGCCGACGATACGACGGGTGGAAGTCATTTCGGCGATTGATCAATTGAGGCTTCAATATTCTGGTCGAGTATCGAGGGAGGCTTGGGTCAGATCAAGTCCGCTGATCGTATGCGAGTTGATCAATCATCAAGAGACAACCTGGAAGTCTGGACTAAATTGCAATGTGACAGCCGTACTGATTGGTAACACAGACTTCGTCAAAGTTCTTAGATATCAGCAACTGTTTCCTTTTTTCTTTTGCCAGTCATGAGACTTTCTCATTGTTCATGTACGGGCCCCGCCTCTTCCGGGCTTCCGCAAAAGGGAATCCGGGGATAATGGTAAGATGTGTATTTTGCTCTTAGCATATAGCCAATCGCGCGGAGCCGGGTGAGCTTTGCCGGAGCTCGCTCACCCTGATCCCCCGTTCAGGGTGAGGAAGGCATTAAACATCACAATCTAATACATCTAATTGGCCATCCCGACGCGTCTCTCAATGATGCGTCGCCAACGCGTCGCGCTTGTGAGAGTGCAGAACGTAATTTCATGTATCTCTTATCATATCTTATCTTTACGTGCCCATGTTAGTCTAATACTAAGTCTCCTCACCTTTTTAGCTGCTGTGCTAATCAACACCGGACAAGGGTTGATTGCTAATAATCGAACGGGACTATAAATCCACGATCGATGCGAGAGTCCATCCATAACTCAGGGAGCAAGACAAGCAAATGTGTCGGGCGGCTATCGACTAATGACTCGGTTAGCACTTGTCTCTAAGAGAGGCTGGAGATAATGTTCGGCTCCAGATGAAAGGGGTGACTTACCAATCTGAGTACTATGGCTGAGGCTAGTGTTGGGGTAGAGCCTTCTATAGCAAGTAACGCCTGCAGCAGCCCGGCTAGCTGGATAACAGATGGACGTGCAAGAGTGGTGGTGAGATCCAATAGTTTGCTTGAACGACTTTCCCGCTTGTATCG
Source organism: Fusarium sarcochroum (assembly GCA_013266185.1). Classification (NCBI taxonomy): domain Eukaryota; kingdom Fungi; phylum Ascomycota; class Sordariomycetes; order Hypocreales; family Nectriaceae; genus Fusarium; species Fusarium sarcochroum. Next base: position 74,068 of record JABEXW010000462.1, on the reverse strand, counting down.
CCAAGGAGAAGGATAAATTTCCAGACAACTTCAAGAACTCAGTTTCTCTGATCCCGATTAGAAGCGATCAATTATCATCGTCCTAGTCACATATTTCCCCCTGAGTACCCAAATTCATCTTGCCTTAACAGCAAGATAATATTTTGAATGAGCCACTGCCATTAATAATGCTTTTCTGGTATTGAAACCACATCTGATGGGGAAAGGTTCCGATTTCAGCTTGTGGGGTTCTTCTCCACAGGCTATTTTGCTGATCACGTGATGATGAAAGCATGATTAGGGTCACGTGGCTTTGGTGAATACCTGTGTGGGCCTGAGGCATTAAACTCCACTCCTGCACACAGCCTCTCTGTGATCATCACACGATAGCTACTTCAACTTCTTACCAAACTTCTTCTCCTGCATTTGCAGTATAACGAAACTTCCCTTTAACGTCTAGGTTCAATGAGTTTTTTCATGATCTTTACATAAAACTACCGATCATCTTTCAAAGTCTCGACGGCCCTCGCCCTATTCTTCAGCTCCTCCAAACTATCCCATCTGTTAGCTTGATTTGGATGCTTAGATTTGTCGATGGAGGGAAGAAGGAAGTTTCTGTGGAGGTTCTTGACGAATTAGTTTTATCCCCCCTGGAATTGAAAGCTTTTCTGGGTGAGATGATGCAGCCTTGTGTGTTGTTGAATCTTGGTTATTGATTCAACCCATCCTGAAGATCACCAAGGTCACATTGTTATATCAGCCATTGTCTTTTGAGTCTCTTATTAATGGAGGATCAGTTTGATTCAATATTCCATAAGCCCTCTGGCTACCATCCATACGAGGTGTAAGATATCTAGGACGGTGCGCGACCCAGATGTCAACCTACCTACAAGGAAAAGTGGTAAGGTCACTGCGAACTGATATCACTCACCAAAGGCGCGTCAGTCCAAGCGCAGCGACACCTTGTTTCATATTTGTTTTCTTACAGGGAGTCATATACGGTACTAACTTTGCTGCGCGGCAGCTTAGAAGGCAATTGTGTGNNCGCCGAGATGGAAAAAAACTGTTGCTTGTTATTGTTGAAGCCGGCTTCTTTTACTTTAGAGGTTGCAGAGCAAACTTTAGATAGATAGTTTCCTTACAGACTGTCCTATTCTATCTGATGCGCCTCCATGCATCGAAGGGAATACGAAACCTGGTGCTGCTGCAGCATACCACTCCAGACATCCGGCAAGGAACCACCAGCATAGGACACAACCCGCAGCACCTTCCATTATCTCACGACGAATCAAGGGTATATAATCCAAAATAGCAAAGGTTTTTACCAACACCCAATGATGAGTACTGCCATTAACAACATGCTTTTCATTGCTGAGAGCTGAGGCCATGTTAACAACATTGGTTTTGAAACAATATCTGAGGGTTAGACTGTATAGTGGATTGGGTAGCAGTGCAGTAGTCCTTTTTTGCATGTTTTTATAAATTTTACTCACCTAAATATCTTGCGATTAAGTCGGCGAAGTGTGTGTGCGGTGTCTCCCAGACATCGCTGCTTCCCGGATGATCCAATGATCACAAATTTTCTCAGCTGTAGTCCCAACGACATTGTTCAATTCCGAGAGAAGCTCTTCAGAAGCTTGAATAACTAGAGGTCATCTTCCTATGAAAAAGTAATATTCAGCAATATTTGGCTCTATTAGGATGCACGAAATTATTTTGGTGAATTACTGACCACAGATCGTCTTACATGACTTATAGACACATACTACCTTCGATCGTACACACAACAGGTGGTCATGCAAGCTGTTCATTTTGAATAGAGCTGGTTGAGGCAGTTATAAGGTTATGTGGTGCAGCTGAAAGGTAACCTTATTGAAATAATATACCGATATCTTAACCTAGGCTTTAGGTCACTATAATTATTATTTGTTCTTTATTAATTTATCAGAGTCGTTATCATATATTTTAATAGCGTCTTATTAAAATAAAACTATTAGAAAAGGTACCCTGCGCTGTAGGCTTAGATAAATACCTCTGAAGCCTTCAAGAGCATTAGCTGATCAGGAGAGAGCCCACACTTGTTACATACATCGCCTTTTGCCTCTAAAGCTTGAAGACACCACAATACACAAGCTTCTCATGCATAGAAACTTTCTGCGTCTACCTCTGTAGTTAGGCTGAGTTTTTCAAATTAGCCACATAGCCACTGTGGCCACATCTCGGCGCCCCTCGTCCATTGAATGAGAAAGTTGATGAATGCACTTAGTTATCCATATGGTGTCCATTAGGGTTTTCCTTGAGGTCAAGCATAAAAGGGAGCCAACAGCGGCCGACTGTCGGCCAAGATCTCTTCACCCCCAAAACACAGGTCTCAAGCTTCATATCTTTCTCAACCCACACCAACCGCGATCCTTGACACTCAATCTATCGCAAGCCTGATCAGAGATGGCTAGGGACAGAACTTCCTGGGATTGCCTACCTCCCGAGATCAAAAACGAGATCATTGGTCTCCTGCCAATTCTTGGCGGGAGGTGCAGTCAGCTCGCGACCGTTTCCCAAGCTTGGCAATCAATTATTGAGCCGCTCAACTTTGCTGAGATCAGCCTGACGGTACCGCGCCTTGCCGACCTCAACTCTCAAGCTATTCTATTCCGAAAGAGAAACCAGATTCGCTATATCTGGTTTCGGGTGGAACTGAAGCAGTACGATTGCAAACAATGTGCGAACACTGACCGGGACCTTTGGGGCTTGGATAATATCGACAACCAATCCATCGTGGATGCGTTTGAAAGCCTGTTCACGACACTGAGCACATGGGAGCCTCGTGGTGACTTAGTCCTCGATATTAGTATCTACTCACCCAGTGACAACCAGCACTGGTTCAAGTACCTAAGCTTCTGCTCAGACACCAATCTAGGCGAGTGGCCGTCTCGCCATGGACATGAACATGGGACCGCCCTGATGAATGACCCGGCCCATGGCTGGGTTGCCGGACAGCGGGTCCTTATTCCTGATCAACTCGCCATCGAAGTTGTATTTGACGAGATCATGGGTGAGGGGCCTTTCGACGACGAGGAACCCGAGATGCAGTGGTGGCGGGGTCTGCCCTTCGTACCCGTCGTCGGGGTCGTGCTCCTTCGCCAGCAGACCCGCCGACGATGGAAGCCGGTTGCGCTCGCCAATATGCTCACACGGTTCCCAAACATGAAGGAACTTTGTTACGAACCCTGGAGAGAGTGGACTGGAATTGAGACGCAGACTGATAAACGCAAGTGCTTGCTTGATCACTGGCAATACAGTTGACGCAGCCGCTGACCAACTAGAAACAGGCAACCAGACGCTGATCGAATCCTTTTCCTCGACGGAATTGTGCAAGCTAACGATATTCGAGAACTTTAATGAGGCTTACCCAGGAAGTTACCAGTGTCCCGCTATCAGGGTGCCGAACCCGGCCGTGAGCCAGAAACTAGCCCGCGCCAGCCTGCACCTCACGATACTATCCGCCTCTTTCATGGCCGACGCCGGTCACTTCTTCGCAGCTCGTCAAGATTCATGGACGTGGGATAAGCTCACTTCACTGGCGCTGACTTCGAGGGTCCTCACTGACGATGCGGACCCCTTGGACATCAACAACATGCTTCGAGACGCTGCTGCCGCAGCGCTCAAGATGCCGAGACTTGACACAATGGAGTTATGGAACGGCAGACGGGGTGTGGCAATGCTCTTTCGCTATCAGAGGGCTCAAGATGGGCAGCCAGCCATCATCACCTTACGGGGGACATCGAAGCTTACTCTAGGGATTACGGTTACACATGTTTGGGATGTGGTTGCTCACCGGCACTGCCATGGCAAGGTCGTCGTACAAAGCTCTTTGATCGATCCAGATGGGATTCGATGCCATGGTGATGCGATTCGCCAGCTAGGACTTTCGACCGAGGTCGCTAGGCCTGTCTCGCTGCGGCAAATCCTCAGCGAACATCGGTTTCGGGCATGAGATTATCGCTATCACCATCATCATCACTATCATCATCATCATCAACATGCAGAAAAACTGGTGCAATGATCGAGTCTTGGTTTCAGCCGAGTCCAGTTGTCTTGGCCTACTTATCCAGGACACCACGGAAAGGTGCTCGATCGTGAGTAGGTTCTATACTGGAAAATGGACCAGAACAAATACTAACAAGAGGAAAGAGGGATCATGTGCATTGAGAAAGTTACCGTGTCAACAGTAAAGCTTCGCAGGGTACGGTTCTAGTGATCCAGAACGCTCGCCAAGGACAGAAAGAAATGATCAGTCGGTAGTACACGAGATATGATTACTTTATGATGCAAATAATAACGAATTAGTGCTATGTTTGGGAACGTGTTTACAAAATAGGTTAGGTTTTAGCATGGACTATTAAATAATGCAATATTTATATCAGCCACTCTCAAGGGTAACCACTGAACAAGGTCATAACAGTATATCTTAGCATATATCCATAGCTATATAAACTGATATATGCTCAGACCATCTCATTTCATCATTTATCTTCTTCCAAGTCCAAACATCCTCACACTATTCCTCCACGCCGCCTCAGCAACCTCATCAACACCAACACCCTTCAACCCCGCAACCACGAGCGCAACCCTATCGATCGTACAGCTCTCATTTCTCTCCTTGACCATACACTTAGCATCCCACTTATCCCTCTTCTTCGACGCCGGCAAAGGCTTTGCGTTCTCGCAGTATCGCTTCACTACTTCCGATGCAGACTTGAGCTCGCCCCACGGCGCATCTGTCTCGATCTGTAGCGCTTCCAGAGGGATCTTGGACACCATCTCGAGACTTTCGGTGGTCTGGAAGCTGAATCCGTTGACGCTGACGCCCAAACCTAAAGAGACAAGCTTCTCCATCTGTGCTGCTGTGCCGACGAAGCTATGCACTAGACCACCTCGGGGGAGCTTCTCCATGTAGGGCGTCATCATCTCGACAAAGTCGTCGAATGCATTGCGGCAGTGCAAGAAAAGCGGTAAATCCCACTGTTTCTTAACAAAGAGGTCCAACTGTGCTTTGAATGCTTTCTTCTGGACCTCTTTAGAAGCGTGGACTTCTCTATCGTAGTCAAGGCCCAGTTCGCCAAAAGCTGCAATGTGAGGCGTCTCCTGCACGAGGGCATTTTTGACTTTCTGCTCCAGCTCATCAAGGTAGGTCTTTCCGCCCTCTTCCAACTCAGATGCATGATACGGGTGTACTCCGATGGTGAGATAACATTGAGCGGGACGTAGCTTGACGATGCTCTCATTGTGGGAGACATCTGCTAGCGACATGCCCGTCAACATGACCTTGCTAACACCAGCATCCTTGGCCCGATCCAGGGTGTTGATAAAGTCGGGCTCATGGTACTGCTTATCATCACGGTACATGCCCTTGAACTCCTTTGCAGTAGCCGTAACAGCGACCTATATCCTCAATTAGTCGGTCAATTCACCATGACAGGTGTGTCAAGCTTACATCCGCAAAACGGAGTTCAGACGAAGGCGATGCCGGAGCAGCTGTGGGGAAAGCACTTAGATCAACGGTAGTCGACATATTGATAAGAGTATTGTTCTAGATGATTGATAAGAGGGGAATTGATGCACGGTAAAATTTTAAAAGGAGGAGAGCTGTTTGTTATAAGTTACTCCGAAATAAAGTTCCACCCAAAGGTCATGAAGATATCATGCTGCATGCATACACTAAATCCCGTACCAGAAACTTCGACGCTTTCCACGTCCAATCGCGACCGCAATCAGACTCGAACCCTAAATATCTTGGCTATCGCGGAAACCCGAATTACGTCAGCTCCCCCATACTACACGTGGAGGTCTTCCAGATGCGGAGATGCAATGAGCTAGCCAGCTGGCCTCTCATGATACATCATAATACGAGGGGATTCACAAATGAGTCACGCGACCAAGTCATGTTGCTCATAAGTCAATGATGGGTCTGATTTGAATAGTACTGACTCCCAAAACCACAGGTCAAACTCCCCATCGCCTCATCAGAAACAACACTCAATCATAGCCAAGACCATTCTTTTCCTAACCGCTTTTGCACCTCATATCCCCCAAACACACCAGGTATCCCATGCTAACCGTGACCCCTCGCGCCGAGCAAGCTTTGCCTGCGAGTGAATCCACCAGGATGATAAACAGAATCGCCTTATAACTGATTCCCCCTATAAAGAAGCCAATGAAATGCGCACAGCCAAAGAAGCCCAACTGACAAAGCCAAGGCTTGCTTATGTTGACTACGAAGAACGATTCAGAAGGAAACAGTGGACAGATGTTTGCAAACACGCGTGACAGATCACGCTATAGCAAGTTGAAAGCGGTTAAAGACAGTCAAAAGCAAAAAGGAAAAGCAGTGAGTGACTAAAGTAAACGCAGAGGGTACAAGCAAGTAGCTTAAATGAATTTGAATTGATGACAATCCACCGAGGGACCGAAGATCTCCAACGCCAATCATGATTCAGACCCAAGGAAATGGAGTGTGCGTGGTGTCGTGTTGAAATCCTGAGCTGCCATAAAACTTAAAGAGTCATGAACCCAAATCGAAGTCGAGGGTGGGTATCACCTCATTAGCCGACATGAAAGCAGATAAATCTGCTCGGTACGATAGCTAATGACAAGGCATGAATTGAGTCCAAGGAAAAAGAAGTGCCGGGGGATTGATCGTATAAATGCCCCCTCGTCAACGAGTTATCGTGGTCAAATTACTGCAACTTGGTTTAATACTCCTAAACATGTCAGTACATACACGGTTACACACGAGATGTGATGCTTACCTGAGGAGGACCGTTGGGGGGTCCGGGAGGTCCAGGAGGGCCTTGGGGACCAGGGGCAGGGCCACCAAAGTGCTGAGGACCGTAGTTACCAGGTCCGCCGTGGCTAGGCATACCCATGTAGTGAGGAGGAGGGGGGGCAGGGCGGTAAGGAGTGCCGACGCCAGAGTTGTTTTGAGATCGACCCCAGCTGAGGCGGACACGGGAGTTGCCAATCGGATAGCCTTGCATTTGGTTGATAGCCATCTCAGCGGCATGGCGGTGGACGAACTGAACGAAACCGCAGCCCTTGCCAGGTGGTATCTTGACATAGGTGATCTCACCGAAGCCCTGGAAGAATGATCGCAGCTCATCCTCGGTGACGTAGCCGGAAAGACCACCGACGAAGACGGTGGTGTTGTTAGGGTCGGTGAATTGGTTCATCTGGGTGGCGGGGTTAAAGCCTCCGTAAGGAAAACCCTGCATACCGCCGCCTCCGTTCCACATCTGCTGCTGGGGCATGCCGCCCATCATGGGACCGCCGTTGGGGTGACCTTGACCACCGAAGCCGTGGTTACCACGGTTCTTGGGGGTGGCAGTAGAGATACGCATGGGTCGGTTACCGCAGTAAACACCCTGCATCTCAACGAGAGCACGCTGCTGGTCGTTCTCATCGGAGAAGCGAACGAAACCATAGCCACGGCTCTGGCCGGACATGGCGTCGGTCATGATCTTGGCAGACTTGCAAGAGGGGAAGCGAGCCTGGAAGAGGGAGACCAGAACATATTCGTTGACCTCGGGGCCAAGGTCGCCAACGAAAATGCTGTACTCGGGGCCACGATCATCCCTGAAACTGATGTTAGTATAACAACTGGTTCTGTGAGGTTTGTTACATACCGTCGGTCAACGAGACCACCACCGGAAGCCCAGTTGAGCTTGAACTGACGAGAGCTGTTGGGAACGGGAGTTCCGTTCAAGGCAAGGGCCTTGGTAGCAGAATCAGGAGTCCCAAACTCAACAAAGCAGTAGCCAGCGTTGCCAGAGTTCTTGTCGCGGATGACCTTGACATTAACATTTTCATGAGCCGAGGACAAGAAGACTCCCTTGATGAAGTTCTCGTCCATCCAGGGTTCAAGCTCACCCATCCTGTTTTGGTCAGCCCCAGGCACAATGCATTCGAAGGTGATTGTCTCTTACCAGAGGGTGGTCTTGGGGGAGTTTGGGTCAGCGCCAGGGGGAGGGGCAACGGATCCCATGTCGGTGGCGGGAGGAGTACCGTTGGTGAAAGAGATTGGGCCGGGGGGAGCACCGCCGTTGGCCGGGACACCAGAGAAAGGAGCGTTCATTTCCATGTTGTACTATGCATCGAAAGTCAGCATTTGGCACCCAGGCCGTGGAGCAAGAGGGATTTCGTCTCGCAGAGACCTGTCAAGAGAGCGAAATCTGATGGTATGAGGAAGAACGAACCGGTAATCGAGAACGAAGCAAAGGCTTAGATGTTCAAAGGCACGAGAGCGAAAAGTGCGGAGCTTAATAGAGCAAGGCGACAATAAAAGAGGACTAAAAACAGCAAATTAGCAACTTGAAGCCATCCAGCGTCGATGCGAACACGCAAGCTAGATCTATAGACAACAGAATGGAGTGCTTTGGAAGAGGAGAGAATGCATGCAAGATGTGGGGAAGCAAAGGAGCAATGTGGTCTCAGAGTCAACAATAACACAGCCCGCACAAAGTCAAAGCCAGATTCGACAATGCCCTCTGCGAACTCTGTGATGCTCGGTGCCGACAAGGCTAGGGGGCAAGTGGTTGGTGAATCAGAGCCTGGAGGAGCCAGGGGATCCTCAGCCAAGGGGTGTCCTAGAAGAAGGCCATCGGTGATTCGAGATCCATGAGCAGCTCAGTGGCCTGGGGCTGACTCGGCGATGATTCAATCGTTGGGAAGCATGCAAAGCTTTGCGGGCTCCGAGGAGTGTTGCTCCAGAGGCCTTGATCATCCAGGGACCGGTGAAATGGGAGGAATCAATGTAGCAAATAACTTACCGTGCGTATTGAACTCGTACACGTCGTAAACAAGTCGTAGAAGAGCTATCAACGAAATGTCAGCACGACCCAAGTCGCGAAAGAGTGTGAAAGAAGATGATTTTTGAAGCAACACAGGAGATTTGGCCCGCAGTGCGCTTGCACCTGAACTTTAGAAGATCTGGGGTGAATTTCGGCAAGTCACTGAGGCTCTTGCCCTCCCTCCCTGATCAGGCATCCAACACCGCCCAAGGTGACAGGAATTGCCCCCCAAAAAACTTTGCAATTCAGGGCAATACCCATATTGTACAGTTTACATCTCGCTTGAAACGTTACTGCTCCCCAACAAAGTATGCGATGCAGGCCAATACATTTGGTGGAAACGAGATGCAAAGGGGACCACTGCGAAAGCGGCATCGGAGAATTTCCAAAACTTACCGTCAAAGAATCGAGTACCGAAAGCACAACGAAGTAAGTCGCTATAATTGGATTGCAAGACCTTCACGCCGATTCTAATCCTCAAAAGATGAATCTGCCAAACCGAGAACTAGGAAGGAATCGGAAAAGACTAATGTCCAGGTCCAAGACTCCGAAAAGTATTCGTACAGATGCGAATCAAGTCTCTCTAAGACGCCGTCACGCCGGTATAAGCAATGAAATGCTTTCGAGTGATGGAGATGCGAAACGCCAAACGTCGTTGTCACGCGGGGTAATGTGCTTTACCAGAAATTCCAAAGGAATGTGGTAAGATAGCTGCAAACGTTCCCGAAATGAGCTGAACCTATCTTTTTGTTAGTGGTTTGCCCAAAGACCTTGAGTAATCCCATGTCCATGTTGGTCCCGGAAGCCTTGGTGAAGCTGATATGGCCATAGCATCCTTGACATCCTCGAGGTCGAAGGCTTGCAAATCCCGAACTGCGCACCATGTCCTTATTTCTCCCTGGGCCGAAGATCCCATGTCCAGGCCAGGCATCGCCCCAAAAGGCGCTTCAAATACGCATTGACGCGGACCGTCCGCCGAAGGCTTATTCAGGACACCAAACGTTGTTGTGCATCGAGGGGAGATTTATCGGACCAGAAGCGTTCAACTCGGGATTACGCACACCGTCCCAAACCTTCGACTGCCGATAAAGTCCGGCGGTCGCGCACGTTGCCTCTCCTACACCAGCATGACACATTCTCCGAGTCTTCCGATGCCTGGGTCCATTATTCCAAATGGATCGCATAGGCAATTGTTCGGTATGATGGAAGACGAGGACGCGCCGCTATCAGCACAACTTCTGTCTTTACTCGGCATGCGCAATCGAACAGCATGCTGGTGTAAGACGACATGGATTTGGCGAGTGTCGAAAGATGTTGATTCGTGATGGGGCGCATGGCAGCTTCGTTTTCAGAAAATGGCAAAGTCTCGTAACTCGCCGCTGACTGAGGCTCGTCGGCTGTCATAGTCGAGAATGGTCGTTTCGCGGGTAATCGGGAACGGATGAACAAATGGGGCCGGCAGTACAAGAGTGCACTCGTTATATCGGATGTCTTGTTGAATTTTCCAATTCAAAGTAGACTCAGCAGCCACAAAGCCGGTCGTTGTTTCGAAGTTCAATGATGTCGACGGTGGGCGCGCGCAAGGTCGGATGAAGCTGATGCCCGGCCCAAAATCCCACCAGCCTCCACCAACCACGAGTACCAACAAAGATGCAGGAAACCGACAAACAATAAGGAATCAGAAAGAAAGCATACTCACTTTTAGGCGCCAACAAAAACAACAGTAACTGTCAGAGCCAATTTTCCGAAACACGCGCAAGGGAAGAGCCGTGAAAACCGTGATGAGGACAAAGATGGATGAGGGGAAACAGAAAGAGAGTCGTGGGATGAGTCGTAATGCGGGAGACGGTAGAAAAAAAGACGAGCTTTTTTTTCTTAACCTTGCCTTGTTTGGGCCTTGGTCTTGGGAACAATCGGGGGCACGCGGGGACGAGGGTACCGGTAGGGGAAAATTATCGACCAGGGGGTGTGGGTTGCCGTATCCGCTGACAAGGGGATCTTGGATCTAGGTGTGGGCTTGCTAAGGGTGGTACTGAAACACAGCAATGGACGAATGACGCTGTGAAGTCGCTGGGTGAGTGACGGAGCGGCTGCAGGTGCACGGAATCCAGATGAGATGATGGTAACGGTAGCGTGGACCTGGGCAAGCAGGCGCAGCAACGGACACTCCGTAACTCGACAAAGCGTTCAAGACGGATCAGAAATGGCACAAGGGACAACGGCGACGATAATGATAACGACGACGAAGAAATACGGTTGTTTAGAAGCAGAAGATTTACACAGCAAGATCAAATCACTGGAGGGGGGAGAGAGACTCTACGACAACTTAACAAGAGAGGGGAAGGGCCAAAAGGAGGGCTTCTAGAGAAGTAAACGCACAACATCGAAATACTTTTCCAGTGGGAGGGAAGAGGCAGAAGAGGCTCCCTACGAAGTGGTGGGATCCTAAGAAAGGGTGGGCGTGGCTTGAGAAAAGTGTGTGTCGCGATGTGGAGAGTATGGAAGGGAGGAGAACAACAAGGACAACGACAACAGCTGTGGGCCATGCCCTAGCTTCCCTCTCTCTTACGCACAGTATCGACATTTTGGTTCGGCAGCTTCTCGATCATCGTGATGTACGCAATTACCGGGCTTGTTACGGCGATAGCGATGGTCCAAGTGTTCTACGAAACACCGGCAGACGAGCTTGACCTTAAGCACTCCCGTCGAAGACTCGAGGCTGTAATGGCATTGTTGGGGGATCCTGGCTGTTGTTGTTTCGTTGTGATGCTGGTATACAGTTTGCAACAAGTACCGTGGACCGAGCGAGCTCAGCCATGTTTAGTGTACCTGTCGCGCTGAAAAGGCTTTGTGTGGCTCTCCGCAACCAGGGCTATCCCTGACGGCGGGCGTGGCGCTATCCCAGTTCCTAGTGCCCAAGGTGATGCAGCGCGCTGGGCACCGTTTGGACTAGAAGCTGGACAGTGAACAGTGGACGCTGAGCGCTGGGCGCTGGAAGCAGGACGGAGCTGGCGAGATGAACGAGCAACACCACCCCTGCGGGAACAGCCCTGCTGGAAGTGGACCATGAAATCATAGGGCATCTGGTTAAGATCCAGAAAGAGGCCCGATCTGGGAACCGACTGCACTGTACAGACAGAAGTCGCGATAAACGACCAACGGGAACGGCGTGCAGGGAGGAAAATGATCGCTATGAATAGCAAGGGTTTTGAGTCGTCGGATGGGCAACGCTACAGCGCAAGTCCAGCATGACATTGGAGCATTACGACTGGTCTTTCAACAGCTGACAGTGAGCGCAATAGCATGGAATGAAGGGAGATGGCCCAGTCTCCAGCCAGGCAACATCGTCCATCGGCTCCGTACCGAGCCCTGTTAATAGCCGGACGAAGCGCAAACCTGTCACATATGCGCGGCGCACCCAGAATGAACGACATTGTCTCAGTATTTCATTTGACTGAATATCTCCGGCCGTCGTGTGCTCAATTTGTTGGTTGACTCGATACGGAAATATCTGCCAGCCCTGGAGTTAGATTGCTGTCACAAGAGTCAACCACAAAATCCCTTGCTTGCATTGAAGGCAAGCCTCATGGTGTCGAATGTTCGTCATAGCGACGTGCTACAAGCGAGTTCAGCATAACATCCGAGACGAATAGTTGCGGCATGTCTCAATGAGCTCTTCGAATCATTGGCAGGAGTACGCAGTTGCAACTTTGCTCACGATCTGGCACCTTTTCTTCTCAAGAATCATGAGGTACAGTTTACAGAACGGCAAGTGGCTCATTCCTAATTGCCGAGTATCATTTTAAGGCCGAGATGCCCCCAGAGTTGAAGGCTATGCAAAGGTTCGGCAGAAACAGCGATTAACCTTGCCTTACACAAGTCTTCCACGTCGTAGTTCTCCCAGTAACAAGAAAGAACGTCGACGCCCTACAACTCGACTTCACTTGTCCCTTGTTTTGTATCGGCCACAAGCGAGCTAACTGGCTGGACCTCCTTGTTGGTGGTAAACCCTCCTTTGATGGTGCTAACTCAAAAAGCAGCGTGGCGTCCTACAAACCCCATGCCGAAATGCCCTGTTCCCAGCAAGATCTCGGTCTGATGTCTGATGCAGCGCCAAGGCAAAACGTAAGAGAAAATTATCTAACCCGCACCAGGGTTGGGCCTACTTCGTGATAGTGTGCTTCTCACGCTTCACTAACTAGAGAAACCAGCACAATTGGTCTCTTTGTGCGCCCGTCTCGATACATGCTGTCGATTTATCGTCATTCGCTCACGTCCTGCACCACATTCACTCCGTACCGAGGCCACCATGGAACCGTCTGTACCGGAGCGTGCCACTGCAGCACGCCGTCGTTATTGCCAACTAGACAACGAGCAAATGGGGGGTTTTTCCAGGCCTCCGAGCACCGTTGCTGGTGGATCGCTTCACGCACGAGAGATTATTTCTGACATCCATCCACAATGCGGCATCACTCCTGCAAGACAAAGCATCTTTTGACCTTGACGATGACTGGCAAACCTCCGGGCCCTAGTTTGTCCAATGAGATTGATGAGGCCACTCGTGCAAGACAGTGCATATCGTTCTCACTACTGACAAACTGGCCTTTTCAGTCCCTGCTAAACTAATGCTTTTGATAACATCAAAAGGGGACCAACGGCTGAGTTCCAGACAAGGTACTTGGAATTTTGTCGCTTATCACATATGTTGCTTCAAAGCGGCAGCAAGCTCTCGGCGATATAGACATATCCTCGGGTTCGCGATTTCTAAGCTTCTGGTTCCTCTCTTTAGCCGCATTCATCAAGTTGGGACCAGGGGCCTGGTTGCTACTTGCAGATCGTTCAATCCCACCTTGCAACCCTCGTGGAAACCCAGCAGCGGACTGGTGACGCATTGCGGCTTGGAAACCCGCTGGACCTGAATAGTTCTCCGCTAACTGTGTGCTGCAGCTTTCAGGTGAAAAAACAAGACTGAATCGCGAGCTACTCGGCATCGTGGGACTTACAATCCTACACAGTAGAGTACAGTAGCTTAAAGCGGCAGAGAATTCTCATGTCCATGACACAAGACTGGCATCATATCTGACTGGTCTCCTCTCTTGCAACGCTGCGATCTCTGGGTTTTTGCGACAGCCCGGCGTGCCAATATCGGTGCGGGGCGTCAAGTCTCCCGTGGCACGCTGCCATCCTTGTCTTGTCCACATTTCGACGTTGGATACATTTTCTACCAATGGTATTCGTGCGTTGAAGTTGGCATTTGAGGGCTAAACAAGATCAGAATGGAACAGATTCTGCTCTCAACGCCCTCGCTGATAACGTCTCGGATGTCTTTCGGATCTGGGATGTTATCTCGTAACTGGTATGAGCATTCAGCTGGGCCAGGGACTTAGATTTCCAACACTAGCTACATGATTGGGCGAGAGGAAGCCTGAACGGAGATCATCGGGCTCGGTGAGTTTAGCCCTCCGTCACACGGCGATATGTTTTCGGTAGTGGATCTTGATATCCCGACGTTTCCGGCCGAGCGCCATCGCCGTCCCCAAACTCCGATCCGGTCTTTCAGCCCCGGAGCAGCCAACGGTAGTAGACCACGCGACGTTTTCGAAACAGAGCCGCTTCTTGTGTCGCTTGAACCGTCTGGATTTGTTTCACTTTAACGAGAAATGGGCTTGCTGTAGACGGATCAGGAAAAGGCCGGGCTTGATCGGTGCATGTAACGTTGGGCAATGGTCTTGCTTGGTGGTACAGCATTGCCTTTGTCATTTTGAGTGATGCCGAGGTAAGATAAGGTAGATACAACACAGGGGCTGCAATATCTTCCATTACGTGACACTGCTTGGTCAATCTCATGGCGCTTGTCCGTCCGCGTGAGAAGCGTTGGTTAATTATGATCTTGACAAAACTATCATCCTAAACATCCTCAAAGCTTAACCTATTTCACACCAAGATCTGGCCTTCCATCTTATGAACTTGGAATATCGGCTGATGAGTCGTCTTTCTCTATTCTAATCATAATCTCAACAAAACTAGCATTCTAAAACAAGTATGAAATTAGGCTATTCTACTGTAAACTCGTCATATTTTACCATGATTCTCTGATGATTTCTATTCCATCTCCGTAAGAATGTCCCTAAGCACCCGCTGCACCTCCAAAGACCTCTCCGCCGTCAACGCATTGCTCACCATCGCCTTCAGCTGGCTGCCGTCCGGACCACCCTGTCCAAAGACTCCCCTGGCCTTGGCCTTGAAGATGGCTCCTACAGCCTTTGCACGCATAACCCTCTGCGTCTCCGTGCCAGTATCCACCAAGTCGATGTCTAGGCTCATCAGATATGTAAGGGCCACGGCCTCTTCGTCGTTGGCCGCCGTTGACACGGAAGTGGCGTCGTCCATGAGGTCACGCACGCACTCATACCAAACCTGCCTTTTGATCGTGACGAATTTAGGGCTTTCGAGGAAAGGCTTAAGGATGTTGAGGATTTTCGTAAGTATCGCGAGGGAATCCTGCTGCTTGATGGCGGTACGGCTGTATCCACGGGCGACTGCCTCCAGGCCGTTTGAGGCCGTCTTTTCCGTTAATTGCTCCTTGGACTTGTCCTTGGAATCATCCTTGGAGTCAATCTCCATCTTGTCCTCGTCCTTCAGCTCCTCAAGATAGGGCGTCACAACCTCCGCGATCTCGTCAAGCATATCGAGGTCGTCCCTAGCCTTAGCAAACTTCCACAAGCAGCGAAATGCGTGCACACGATACTCGTCGTTGTTGCGCTTGGCCTCTCGTATGGCGATCTTCTTCATCTGTGCCGCGACCTTTGAATCCGCCGACCACAAGCTGCGGCCCTTCTCGACGAACTTTGGGTAGGCATCTAGCAGCTTCTCCTTACCGGAAAACGTCTTCAAAGCTAGCGTTTTCTCAAAAACGGGCCAGATCTTAGTCAGATTGGCATCGCTGATCTGGCCACTGGCGTCGCTCGCGCTCGCGACATCAGAAACCATGGCTGCCACTGTGAAAGCTCCGCCGTGACGAAGGGCCCATTGTGCTGTATCCAAACACCTCTCCACCAAGGCCACAATCTCTGGGACGTACCGAACGACAGTACGACTGCTTCCGGCATGCTGCTCCCATACCTCCTTGAATACCTTGCTGGTGTACTCATCTGTATCATGAGAACCCAGATATGAGAATGGAAGTAACCTCGTTTCAAGGGCTGTGAAGTGATCGGGCGAGACCTTAGCCAGCGCCACAATAACATCTGCAGTCTTTTGACGACGGGACTCTTCCTCTGCTTCAAAGTACATATCGATGAACTTCTTGCAGAAACGAGTCTTGGCCGAGTCTGATGCAGCCCTCAGCATGTAGGCGGTAGCACGAGCGTATGCTTGGCTGACCTCGTCGTTCTTGTCCATAGTTTGCTTCTCCATCAGCTGTAGGAACTTGTTGCCAACTCCCTTAACGTCATTTGTATGGCGTGTGAACAGTGTTGTCAAAACTCGGCTGCATCCAATCTTGGTAGGCATGCCGATGGCAGTCTTGATGGTAGCTTCAAGTCGAGGTGCCAATTCAGCCATAACACCCGCATCGATAAACCGAAGCGAATTCTCGATAGCCTCAGAAATAGGAGATCGGTTTACCATCTGCGATCGAATCTTGTCAATCTGATCTCGGCTGTCCTCCCCAGCTCTCTGGTAATGCCAGTTGATCTGCTCAGGTTCAATGGAGCTCAGCAAGCCAAGGAGCTGAGGAACCATATCTGGAATAAACGGTCGGAGAGCCTTGCCACCTTTCTTGGTGAGCTCGATGACGGTAATGGCCGAGAAAGCCTGGACTTCCTTGACAGAACTTTCGATACCCTTGTCGGAAAGAAGAAAAGGGAGAGCCTCCTTCATCATGGATTGAGCAGCCGACCCATTGGTTCCCTCCTCGAGTTGTCGGACGAGAGTATTGGACAGAGTTCTGCACAGTTTGAAAGCAGCTTCTCGGACAGAGCCTTTGACATCGTCAAGTACCTTCAATGCTGATGTCCAGATGTCGCGGTAGTGCTTCTCGTATTTGATGAATGGTTGGCCTTGAATGAGCTCCGAAACGGCAGCACAGCTTGCTTCTCGCATGCGCCACTCGCGTCCCAAAATACTCTTGAGTAGATCTTCCAGAATGTCGTCGAAATGGGTACTGAGAACTGCACCAGAGTCTTTGACGAGTGCCTTCCAGATATCATCCATAGACCTTTGAACGTTCTGGTTGGGGTCGAATCGGTAACGGTAGAGCTTGGGGTATAGTTTGGGATCGACTTCCGATTCTGAGAGAATGTTGCTCAGTCCAAAGCGACCGAAAGCAGATCGAGTCGACCATGTTGCAGCATTCGCAGCAAGTGACATAAACTTGTAGACAAGCCTCTGGTCACCAACTTCATTGGCTAGGTTGACAATGTCTTTATAGGACGTGATGGAACTACCTTCCCCGGTCGGCAGAGCGCCTGGTTCGAAAAGCTCCGTTTCTTGGTCCACCTTGAGCTGAGTTCCACTACCTGTAAAGGCAGACACTAAGTCCTTAACAAGGGCACTCTTCAGGTCTGCATCACCACGCTCATAGACCAAAGACAAACCACGCGAGGCGGTCTCTTGTACAAGCTCGTCGCGTGCACTAAGTAGTCTCATAAACGCAGCCTGAGTTTCTCGTAGCCTCGATTGCACTTCATCCAAGTGTGAGCAGTACTGGACGATGCAGAAAAGCCAGATACCAGATGCCTTGAGGAGCGATGGTTTTGTGGCCTTACAGTCGGCAAAGATCTTGTTGAGAACGGCTGTCAGGCGTGGGCCCCGAGAGCCATTGCGCTTTTGAAGACAGCCGCGAGACTCAACGTCCAGAGTCAGCTTGACGTAGTCTGACTCCCATCGCGCAAGAGTTGCAGTGATTGCGTCTCCCACTGTAAACTGGACCTCGACTTGCTTGATCTCATGCAAAGCAAAAAGTTCCTTCAGAATATCACCAAGAATTCCCTGCGACCAACCGTCGTCGCTCTCTGCATGATCGCCGTTTTCGCCGTCTTCACTGAGACCTGCGGCCAATCTTCCAAGGGCGAGAATTGCCTTTTCGTTGCCCTTCTTTGCCGGAACGACAAGTTTTTTTACGACTGTCTCGAGTGAATGATCACCGTCACGCTTTGGAATAGCAAGGCCGGCAGTCCATAGTTGGGCAAACGACTCCAGCGCAGCATCGTAGAGTGAAGAGGCAACGTTCTCGCCTGTGAGAAGGTGCAGGGGGTAATTGATATCGTCAGGCACAGGCTGCCCATAGTAGACGCTGCGTGAACAGACGTAACTGTATGCTATCAGCCCTCCTTCGGCAGCGTTGAGTTCAGGTCCGACCAGCTTCTCGGCATTCTCAAACAGCGCACTCAAAGACTTGCGGCAGTTGTCTATCGTTGTAGGGTCATTTGCGAGATGCGACACAAGTATTCCCAGAGCTCGTGCAGTCAGCGACCGGATCTCCTTGTTGTTTGACTTGATCAACTGGAAGAGACCATCACTGAATGTGGTCAAGAATCCCAGTGCACCACCAGGGCTGAGCGATGCCACGTCGACGAAGCATCGAATACACTCTTCTGTAATTGGAGAGTCTCTGAGGTAAGCTCCTTCAAGACAAGCCTTCAGATAGAAGACGATAAATCCGCTATCAATAGTGTGAAGATATGCGAGAATCTTCTCTCGTGTCTTGATGTCTGTCTTTACACGGGCATCGAGAGTTTGCATCCAATCTGGCTCCACTTCGAAGTCCTTGAGAGCTGTGAGAAACATGATGTGCTTGAGGTACCGTAGGGCAACCGGGAAAGCTGCTATCCGAGGGCCTTTGAAGTTTTCAAACACTGAATGCGACTCGGTCAAGGCAGGGAGAGACGCAGTCTCTGTGTGGGTGTCTGGGCTGATTGGGGAGCCAAAGAATGTGGCCGCCATTTCTTTCCAGTCCGGCAAGGCAGGTCTGGCCTCAGCGTGTGCGTGATATGTCCAAGGGTCGAGACCTTTGTGGCCTTGCTCGATAACATCGCTTCGCTCATCTTGATGGGCACCAATGGCCAGGATATCGATCCAGCGGCCAAGAACGTCGGAAAAGGTGAGACACTGGTTGGCCCATTTGACAACAGCATGGCGAGTACTTCGAACAGCAGGGGGCTCATCCGGTAGAGACATGTACGTCAGAAGCATCGATTTCAGCTCGTCTGATTCGCTGCCTGCGGTTGCTGGAATATTGGTTGTCAGACTAGAAAGGGCCCCGTCAATGTTGACGACCGCGTCAGTCGTGGGATCTTCTGACAGTGATTTGAAGAGCCAGCCAGCAAGTTTTAGACGCCTCTCGATGGGCATTTTCGCACTCCTGGCTAGCACGCCAATCGTCTCGTATGCCTTGGATCGAAGCGCAATGTCATCGTGTGATGTCTTCTCCGGGGCAGGCCAGCCATTACCCTCAATGAAACCACCCATGGTATCAATAAGAGGAACGGCAATGTCAAATCCCTCCTGCGAGGGCCCAACGCGAGCCACCCACGCAAGATACTGAAAAGCAGCGGTATGAAGTTTAGTTTGCTCCAACGCGCTCTTAGGTAGTAAGCTTTGGGCCAAGGCATCCGAAGACTGATCCTGCGTGGAAAAATTGAGCTTGACCACAGCCATGATATCGTCAGACATGGTTGCCGAGACTGTGGATTTAGAGAGCATGTTCAGAATACGAGTGCGATAAGTGGGCGGTAGGATCGAGTGGGCATGAAACAGGCGTCTGACAAGGGCCTTGTCCTCCATCGACACGGAACTTCTCTTGAGGACTTCCTCAGCTGCGGATACCAGTCTGTTATCAAAGCTGGATGCGGCATAAAGGGCCGGTAGGAACTTTTCTTCGTCTGTAAACGCACCGCTAGCGAGTAGTGCGACAAGTTTGAGCTTTAACTCTGATATTCTCTCAAAGACCTTCTGAGACTCTGGGCTCTCCACGGCGAGCGACTCTAGCTCGGATTTGGTCAGAGTCGGGTTTGCTGTACTCCAGTTTTGGCTTTGGGTTGGAAGTCGCAACCTTAGGAAGATACTAATAAGACTGGCGAGGAATTTGGCGTCGGCCTCGTCCGACAACCCGATTGCTTCTCGATAGTCGATGTCATCTTTGCTGCCTCTTGGGGGTATCCGGGCATCAAGAAGGAGACGAAGGATGATGTTGAAGAAGGGTCCAGCTCGTGCGATACCTTCGTCTTTGGAGAAGCCAGATAAAGCCTTGGGGATTAGCTCTCTTCTTTCGTAATCGTCCAAACGCTCTATACTATGCTGGATCCCTGAGATATCGAGCTGCTTGACCAGTGGGGAGTCGTTGGACTTGTACTGGTCAAGGAGGGTTCCTACAGGTAGAATGACCCTAGATCCGGTCAGTACAATGCCTACAGCAGAAAGTTTCATCCTTACTCGGGTGGCTGAATAAACGTTTTTAGTCTGGAAAAGATCTGAACCACCTATATCGTCCATGTCAGTGCTTGCTCGTGGTTCACAAACTGGCCGATGCCTGTCCGTGATTCATAGGGCCGTAACTCACTTTGGCCCGTACTTGGGCATGCTCACTACTAGCTTTCAAAAGCACAGGAGGAAGATATCGTTGCAGCAACTCGTGCAGCTTCTTTTCCTTATTAGCTACATTGAGTATCTTCAGTTCAACGCTATCGAGCAGCTGTAGCTCCCGGTCTTTGGGTGACGGGGCTGCCATGGTTGAAGGTACGGTCGCTAATCACAAGTTAGCAAGAAAATTAGCAAAGATTAGGATAAATCCTAGTAGATGTTATTATGAAATACCTAAATATCTTTTATAATATTATGATGAGTTTCTCCCAGATGGCGGATCAAAGACGTGTTTTCTATCAAGGCGGAGCGTAGGCAGCTCCAAATGACGAATTACTAAGGTTATCGCTGAGGCCATCGCCGCCAATCTCCAAGTCAACCATATCGTGACGACAGTTGGGACCATGACTAAGCTGACTAGAAGTGTCTATCACGTGACACATACAGCTTCTTCTTTCTGAACAGGTAAGGGTGAGTAATGGATTTAATTTGAAGAACGTATCAAAAGTTATGTTAGTTACCAGGCAAGTTTATTAAGTGAGCAGAAGAAATGAGATATGTCTACTCTCATGTATAGGTTGATGGTGCAATCCCAAACGCAGTTCAGGAACAACATAGCACCAAACTGACTAAACCCACCCAGGTAGGTATCGAGTATATATCACCTAGTTCTATGGTTTAGGCTTATTTTAAACTTACTAAAGTAGTGAAAGTAATGATGTTATAGTAAGATACACCATCTTTTCCCCGAATGATATAGACATGTAAATATTGGGGGTCAACAGTTCTTGTGTGGAACCACCAACAAGGTCAGTTGTCAAATCCAGGTCAAAGGCATGTAGTTCCTTAAATTTTTCATGTTTGGTAAGTGGAACCCATCTTTAATATTTGATTTCAAAGTTGAAGACAGCATGTTCACACTCTTCTCATGCTCTGCATGCCCTTCAAGTTACACAAAGCGAAGTTCCAAACGCTGCATCTAGGGTAAGCTCCTCACCGAAGAGCCACGGGCAGTCGCGTCATCGATTTTCCGCCACCGTTGCCGCTACAATCCCCTGTTCGGGTGCCCCTCCAAGAGAAGGCACTAAGCTCCACTCGCCAAGTTGCGTCACTGTGGTTGGGTGCCTGTCTTTTGACGTCTGTGCTTCACTTGCACCTTCAACTTTCGCCTTGCACTTCAAAGCTGTTATACCTAACAACATTAAGGCTGCATTTGACACGATTGCATTACTTTTGCAATCTGGGCAAAGAACACTGCTAAACAGTCTTGCATTTAGCTCACGTCATCCTCCGACAACGAGAGAGTATCTACCCCCCAGCACTCTCCCCGCTGTTGTCATAGCGGGGCATCGACTTCGCTACAACTGAATACCTACACCGAACCTTACGAACGATATCACATCAATCGACTACGTGTTCGCCCTCGAGTCTATCCTCGAAGTTTCGAACTCCTTAGTATCCTAGATCCATCACCATCTAGCAGCTCGAGAATCACCGCCGTGTCGGGAGCGTCGCCAACCATGGACGACAACATCCCCACCTTTATGGCCATCACTGGCGCAAGCACCGATGTTGCCCGTAGCTTCCTTGAGATGACCGCGGGTAACTTTGAGCGTGCTATCGAACTATTCTACGAAAGCCCTGATCTCGTGTCTGGAGTAGGAGCTGGCCTCTCTTCAACAAACCAACCGGCGGCTGCTCCTGCGCCCGCACCCGCATCAGCCAGCCGCAACATTGGAAGACAAGATTCAGAGGGCATCATTCACATCGATAGTGACGACGACCAGGATATGCAACTCGATGAAGATAGCGATAATGGAGACAACGACAGAGCTGTTGCTGCTCAGGCAGCTGCTCTGGCTCAGGAGGAAGAGGATATGGCAATGGCTAAGCGCCTACAGGAGGAGCTTTACCAAGGAAACCAAGGGTCTGGGTCGGGCGGAAACCCGGACGATGTAAGAGCACCCATCGCGCGGACTACCGAGACCTTGGTGGCACCTGGCTGGGGTGGTGGTGGTGAGCATGACGACGGAATGGAGGCTGCCATTCTCGAAGAGCTGAGACAACGGCGGCGGCGAAACCCACGTGAGTGTGATTGAGTACGTACAATGGACTCTCTACTGACATTCAACATAGCCAATCGTGCTGGAGGACCTTTCTCACAGCAAATATGGGGCGACCCTGATCGTCATCCTGCTCAGGCGGCCGAGAATGGAGCTCATGCAAGACGGCTTGAAGACTTGTTTCGACCACCCTACGACTTGATGGCGCGAATGTCTTGGGATGAGGCACGTACTCTGGGTAAGGAGGATAAGAAGTGGATCATGGTCAATCTCCAAGACATGAACGACTTCAACTGCCAAGCAATGAACCGCGACATCTGGAAGGATAAGAACGTTAAGGACTTGATCGCGGAAAACTTCATCTTCTTGCAGTACGACAAGGACTTCCCAGACGCCGAGGAGTTTGTCACCTTCTATTTCCCCAACCAAACCCACGAGAACCCAGACAACTACCCTCATGTCTCCATCATCGACCCCCGAACAGGCGAGCAGGTCAAGGTGTGGAGTGGGCGACCTTTCCCTTCTGCCCAAGACTTTCACGCTGAGATCGCCGAGTTCCTCGATCGCTACAGTCTTGCAGCCAACAGCAAGAACCCGGTGGCTCAAGCAACGGCACGCAAGCCGCAGAGAGTGGACGTCGAGCGTATGACCGAGGACGAAATGCTGGAGATGGCATTGAAGAATAGCTTGGAAGGCGGTGCTGCGAGCGGAGGTTCTTCGACGCCTAACTTGCACGATCCCGATGCTCTGACAAAAACGCCTGCTCCCGAAGAGATCGGCAAGGGTAAAGAACCTGAGGCGCCGGTTGAGCAGAGCCCCTGGGCTCAAATCTCAAACACGAACCCGCATACGGAGCCAGAGGCTAATCCAACGACTACGACACGTATCCAATTCCGACATCCTACTGGCCGTGTTATCCGCCGGTTTAACCTCGATGACCAAGTTCGCAGGATCTACGAGTGGCTTAAGGCTGAGCCTCTGGAAGGCAAGGAAGGAATCGAATTCGAGCTCAAGAAGATGCCAGCTGGTCAGGATCTCATTGAGGGTCTGGATGCGACTATTGCAGACACAGGACTGAAGCAGGGGACGGTTATGATCGAGTTCATTGAGGACTGAACTGACGATGGCGTTTCCTTGACATGACGAATGAGTTTCTCTTTATGCGGGATCACAGCAGGCATTTGCAGATAGATCAGTATCGGAGCCATCGGAGTGAATTGGACTGGCTGCGGCCGGTGGTACATGCAGGTTCTGAAACTTCGTGAGGCATGGATTGATTTACAGTTTTACCATGGTGGTGGGATCGGGAGGTTACTATCTTTAGACAGCTGGCTCTTGAGCTCATGTAGCCAAGACGAGAAATGACACAGGAATTGATATCCATAGAGTTATGTGTGTATATGACATTGCCAATCGTTCTTCGTGTCTACACGTGTACGACAAGCATAATTTCCCGCCAACTGAAGTAATTAAATGGCAACTTTACCGGCCAATCTTGTCCTTCAGATTATCCTTTAACTTAGCTGCAGCGCATGTATGACCGCATCGACCAATTCCAATGATCTGAGAACTAATCTCGCCGCTTGGTCCAATCCAATCGTATACAAAGTCAAAGCATCCATTGATACGTTTCACCATGTACTGAAAAGGGGAAATCGACCAATTAAGCCACGAGAACCCCTGCGGAAAGGAATATTACAAGTCGTCATACATCTATATCTATTTAACACGTTTCGTACATCAAGAATCGGGCGTTGTTAACAATTGGCCTCGAGATCAGGCCTGTAACTGAGGCTTAGGTTGCGGCCGGGCCAGGCCCCCAGCTGGAGATCTTGCCCGCCCTCAGGTGCGGGGAGTGAGGGAGGTTTTAGCGACCCCTCCCCCCCTGTGGGCGGCCACTTACAGGGGCTTAAGGTCCATCGCACCAGGAACGGCCGTGAGCAGATCGATTCAGGTTCGATGCGTGCCATGGATTGATTGGCAAGGAAGAACTGGACGGTTGCTCCTCAACAACCCCCACCTCACCTGTCCTGGCAAGGTAAACAGCAACATTGAGCCAGTCCGAGCCGTTTCATAGTGGGAAGGTGCTAATTAGCTCAGCTTAGGTGCTTGGGTGCTCTTTCCTTAGCTTGAGGTGCGCCTGCTTGTTCTTGTTTTGGCTGCATGTTGATTCTTTCCCTTGCGTAGGCGGGGATTGGCTGCGCTGTGCGACGCTTCGCTTCCATCTCGTTTCTTTTCTCACGTCCGTTCCCCTTCCATCTGGGCACATCATCATCAGCTCCCAACTTTATTCTTCTTCCTTCTCTTTCTTAGCATCACTTTCTTTATATCTCCCTTGAGAGAACTCCCCATAGCCGAGACTAGAGGTTACCACGAGCACGGTCCGAGACGAGACGACGCCTCTTTTAGTGGTGGGGTTCCTGCTAATCGACACCGCCAAACCACCATATCCCACTTGAAGCCGACTCGATTCGACATCACGCGCTGCTTCGATACCGACTACCTTGTGGACTGCCTAGTGCTCTTCGGCCGACCGATATTCACTTGGCCTTCCCCGCAGTCAACGAACCCCGAGCGACCACAGTCACTTTCGGACGTGGGACAGGCTTAACATTGCGACCTAAAAGAAACGGAAACTCGCACACGAACATACTACACAATGGCGGACCGCGAGCACGATGTTGAGGAGGGGAACGAAGCGCTGGATCCTGAGCTTCTATACTCCAAGGAATATTGCATCGGTTAGTCTGACGTTGTCTTGTGTCCTGCGACACGAGCGCTTCTGTAGTTGGGCGAATAAACATATTGACGTTGCGCAGGTGGTGGCAGTTTCGGTAAAGTTTACAAAGGGTATGAACGACGATATCCTACGACATTAACCAAAGCTGACCCATGCCATAGAGTCGATAAGCGGACAGGCCAGGCCGTTGCGATCAAAGTCATCGACATAGAGAGTGCCGAAGACGAGGTCGAGGACATCATACAGGAAATCGCTATCCTGTCCGAGCTACAATCCCCTTATGTCACCAAGTACTACGGGTCCTACGCGAAAGGTGCCGAGCTATGGATTGTCATGGAATTTTGCTCGGGTGGAAGCTGCGCCGACTTGATGAAGCCAGGTCTGATCGGAGAAGACTATATCGCCATCATTGTGCGGGAGTTGCTTTTGGGGCTGGATTATCTTCATACAGACAAGAAGTTACATCGAGATGTCAAGGGTAAGAAACATCACATTCACGTCTTGGTCGGTAATTAATCGTCTACAGCTGCCAACGTGCTTCTCAGCAGCAATGGGCAGGTCAAGCTCGCTGATTTTGGCGTTTCTGGCCAGCTTTCTGCAACCATGACCAAGAAGAATACTTTTGTTGGCACCCCATTTTGGATGGCCCCGGAGGTCATCAAGCAATCCGGATACGACCACAAAGCCGATATTTGGTCCCTTGGTATCACGGCTCTGGAATTGGCTAACGGAGAGCCCCCTTATGCCGATATCCACCCCATGAAAGTGCTCTTTCTCATCCCTAAGAACCCTCCACCAAGGCTCGAAGGCAACTTTACCAAGGCCTTCAAAGATTTTGTTGAGTTATGTCTCCAGAGAGATCCAAAAGAACGACCGACAGCCAAGGATCTGCTACGCCACACGTTTATTAGACGGGCAAAGCGAACAACCTACCTGACGGAGCTCATTGAAAGACATACACGCTGGGCAGCCACACACAAGGGGGAGGATGATGAGAACTGGGATTCAGCTAACAGTGGACGAATGCCAGCAGAGCGTGAGCGAGTCGATGAAGATATGTGGGATTTCGGCACCGTTAGACTCGTTGGCGAGCGTGGAGGCATCGTTAACCGACCAGGTCTCAATGCGCTGGATGAGAACGCGACAAATGCGCGCGCTTCCCGACCTCTAGAAAGCGAAGAGGATTATGGTGAGCGACGACGGGAGGGTAGCCCAATTAAGTCGCGAAATTTCGCCCTTGAGCCACTCGAGACTGTCAAGGCACCCAACCCGGGTTCAAGACAGTCGAGCCCACAACGAAAGGCTGTTCCGCAGCCGCAATACCAGCAGCCACTCCCATCACCTACGAGAATGCTGCCTCAGACTCCCCTGAAGCCCCCACCAAGAGATAGCGCCGAGACTCCTCGACCATTACGGCCAATGCCAATCGCACCGGTGGAACAGTCCCCAGAGTACGACCGCGAACTTCAAAGTCAATTGCAGCGTGATATAGGCATGCTGAACCTGGGCTATGAGAGCAAGGCAAGCCCAAGCCCCCAAGCCCAACCGCCACAATGGCCATTACCACCTGCTCCACCAGCACATCAGACTCGACCAACAACCTCGAAGCAGATGAGCCTACCTGAGATACCGCCATACAGGCCTAACCAATCTACCCCGCAGCAAAGGATTCCCTCGTTACAACATGCTCCTGCACCACAAGTCCATATGCCTCTTCCACTCCCAGGGGGTGCACAGGGCCCTCGACCCCTTCCTTCAAAGGCTCAGTCACCGAGTCCATCCGAGTTCACCGCTCCGTCGTCGTTCCCTTCGCCTGCGCCTTCGAACCCTAACGGAGAGCTGGACGCGTTGAACGATGTCATATTCCCAGCGCTGGAAGAAGCGCTTAAGCGGCGACAAATCAACCTTCAACATGTGTATAAGCCAGGACAGAATCCAGCTCAGGTGACACCTCAACAGCAACGAGCGGAGGCTGCGCATGAGAAATTGCGGAAGTTGGTTTATAAGCTAGCGCACGTCTGCAAAGAGATCGATCACTATGATAAGGCTGAACCAGTTGGGATGGGTCGAGAGGTTGGCAGCTTCCTTGAAGGGCTTCTCGAAGAGATCTTGGTGAGAGTGGAGCCCCTGGATGAGGAGGAAGAGGTTTAAGGTTGAGACACATGCACATTGTGTAATGAGCCATGTGTTTAAGCAAGCGCGACAGGGTCTTTTCTGGAGTTCTGGTTTGGCATTGTATATGGCATGTTATGAGGATCATGAGCCCCGGCTGGCGGGTTGACGATAAACGGATGGACTCGGTGGTCGGGATGAACGTACAAGGCAGCTGATGGCATAGCTGTGAATGGATGGTATAGCGTAGATGAGAGTCTCATTTCGTTTTGATAGAATCCAGCGATGTTTGGTTTGCTTAATTGCGGATCTCTGTCATGGTCGCGATTTGGTATTGTAAGATTGATAAGGAACTAAGACAAGGGTCTGCACGACTTTTAGACTTGAAGCGAAGCTGTTTACTACGGCTGAGCTGATATATCAAGTGGGACCAACGACAAGATTACGGTCAATTGCTCGTTATGTCCTGATACTAGGTTCATGGCATTTTATTTCTAAGAATTTCGTAACTACGTATTCTATCGTGTAGTAGCAACCAAAATCTTGCAACCTGACACTGCGCCAAGATTTACTTGACTCGCAAGAAAAGCTCCACACGGGGAATAAAGGTTGGCATGTCATGGCAATCATGATATGTCTGTATCATGACTGCGAAGCTCGATAGAGTTGGTATAAGCGGGTCAATGTAAATACAGGGACTGAACTGGTTCAATCGATACCAATATGGGCACATTGACTATTTATTGACTGGCAATGTTGATGCTTGATATTACTATCGTGACGTCGTTTGCATCAGAGCTCGGCCCAACCCTTGTAGGCTAAACCTAAGAGAGCAGTAAAACATAGCGGCCGAGCCGACTTGACAGACAAAACTACCCCACAAGCTTCCCCTTGTAGACTAAGGCCTCGGGCCAGAAGCTCCACTCGTCCAGTGACAGCTCGGAACAAGAGCGCATTCCGAGCGGCGGCCGAAAGAAAAGAGAGAAAAAAAAGTCTCGGTAATGGGAAGCTCGGCCAATGCGACACCAAACCAAGTCAATTCAGGCAGGCAAGGGCCTTTTCTGGCTGGGAACCTTGGGCAACGGAACCTGAACGGAAAGCGGATGGGCCATGCGCGATTTGCACCTTCTTTCTTCTTTAACTCAACTCTGAAAACATCTTCCTCTCTGCAAACCTTCTCCTTCCCTTTTCTTCTTTCCTCCTCGTGCGCGGTGCCTCGGTTCATTCTTATCTCCCCCTCCTAAGAAAGCTCTCCTCTCTACCTTTTTTAAGATACCCCCCTCCCGTCATCATGTTGTCTCGAGGCTCTCTTCGATCGGCTCAGGTACGTTTTTTTTTTGGTGTTTTTGCTTTTCTTTGTCTGTGTCATGATGGTGTTTTGTGTTGCTGTGGCATGTGAGGGGAATGCTTGGAGGCGAATGGCTTGTTCGTGTGGCTGTGAGTGATGGCATGTATCATGTCATGATCATCGTCGCGACACAACAACAAGAGAGGGTTGGAGTTTTTCTTGGAGGGGATATGACAGCTACACAAAGATCACATTGCGACAATGGCTTAGCGATTATACGCAAACTCCAAGACTCAATTGAACACCTCACTAACATTCACCCTCTTAGCTGCTGCGCGGCGTCGCCAAGCAACAACCCCAGCTCGCTCGATCCTTCGCCACCGTCCAGTCCGACATCTTCAAGCCCGCCAAGTATGGCGGCAAGTACACCGTCACCCTCATCCCCGGTGATGGTATTGGTACCGAGGTTGCTGAGTCAGTCAAGACTGTTTTCAAGGCCGACAACGTCCCCGTCGAGTGGGAGCAGGTTGACGTCTCTGGTGTCGAGGGTATCGGCCGCACTGAGGAAGCTTTCCGCGAGTCTGTCGCTTCCCTCAAGCGCAACAAGCTCGGTCTTAAGGGTATCCTTCACACCCCCATCAGCCGATCCGGCCACCAGAGCTTCAACGTCGCCATGCGACAGGAGCTCGACATCTACGCCAGCATCAGCTTGATCAAGAATATCCCCGGCTACCAGACCCGCCACAAGGACGTCGACCTGTGCATCATCCGAGAGAACACCGAGGGTGAGTACTCTGGTCTCGAGCACCAGAGCGTCGACGGTGTCGTCGAGTCCCTCAAGATCATCACCCGCGCCAAGTCTGAGCGTATCGCCAAGTTCGCTTTCTCTTTCGCCCTCGCCAACGGCCGCTCCAAGGTTACTTGCATCCACAAGGCCAACATCATGAAGCTTGCCGACGGTCTCTTCCGCAGCACCTTCCACCAGGTCGCCAAGGACTACCCTACCCTCGAGGTTAACGACATGATTGTCGACAACGCCTCCATGCAGGCTGTCTCTCGCCCTCAGCAGTTCGACGTCATGGTCATGCCCAACCTTTACGGTGGTATCCTGTCCAACATTGGCGCTGCTCTTGTCGGTGGTCCCGGTATAGTCCCTGGTTGCAACATGGGCCGTGAGGTCGCTGTTTTTGAGCCCGGTTGCCGTCACGTCGGTCTTGACATCAAGGGCAAGGACCAGGCCAACCCTACTGCTATGCTCCTGTCCGGCAGCATGCTGCTGCGACACCTCGGCCTCGACGAGCATGCTAACCGCATCTCCAAGGCCACCTACGCCGTTATTGCTGACGGGTAAGTTTTCACGTCTCTATCTGTCGCAGCACAAAAGCTAACAATGTTACAGCAAGGTCCGAACCCCCGACATGGGCGGCTCCTCCACCACCCACGAGTTCACCAAGGCCATCCTCGACAAGCTCGAGACTATTTAAATGAAGCATATTTTGTGATATCCCCCAAAACAAACCATGCGTAATCCCTTTTTATTTTCGTTTGTCGTGCCCGTGCGGTCGCGGGACAATGGACACAAGCGTACACTCTGAGAAGACACCCACCATACCTCAATCGAATATATACCTAGGACGACCCGGGGCTCTGCGGATTTTAGGCGTTCTGAGAGAGGCAGGGGTTGGCGGCGACGTCAGAGGGAGAAAAAAGAATGCAGAGGAAGACGATTGAATAGCAGCGAGGAAGATTGTACGTGTAACATGAACTTAGCAGTCTTGAATATATTGTAAAGTCCAAAACGTTCCAATTCGTTATTGCAAGTGACTAGAGCTGGACGAATTGCGTTACAGACGAGTCGTTACTACGCTGGTGTATATTACTGCTACGAGTTATCTCGGTGCTCATACAGGCCCGTTTTCGTAACTTGATGTCCGACGCAAACGGATTTATGTTCGGAGCTTGGCGAGCGCTCAAGTCGCGGAAACCGAGCTTCCAACCTCGGTTGAATCTGTACCGAAGCCCCTAGTTTCTAGTTGCGATTGACGAATGAGGTTTGAGTATGTGGGCTTTAGACTGTTACCCTAAGATGATGGTATTTCCTACATATAAAGTATGGAGAAGCAGTTGGAAGTTGCTTATGTTTTGCCAAGGTTGGAATATTTCTTCTAGGACTACCTATTTATCGAATTGCAAACCTGTAGTGAGGCTGTGGAAGGATTCGCTCTGGTCGCTCCTCTCTGCCTGGGTGGCTTGAGCCTCCAAGACACTCAGGAGGGGAGCAGCAAATGTTACGCGCACCGGAGCCTTACTGCTCATCGAGACAAGATAAATACTACGCGACCTGCAAGTTGTAGCGAGCTGACTTCCGTTTTGGTGCTTACAAGTACTATAACGGCCGATGGAGCCCTTTTCCTCTTCGAGTTCTGGCAGTTTATCCTCAACCGCAAGTTTGATGCGACTACTTCAGCGTTTTATATCATACGGTGGTTATTGCCCTTGTCAATAGGTTTCGTGGGGAAGAGGATCTCGCTTCTAACGTTAATGGACCTGGAGGTTATTGATGACACAGCCTGTGAATGCCGTAACCTTGGTGTAGATGGCGACGTGGCTGGCCTCGGCGTTCGTAGCGCAACTTGGGCCCAGGTGGGCACTCTTATGGTCATTTCGCTCATAGGAACGTTTCATCGCCAATCTACCGGCGCCAAAGAAATCGGCGCTGGGCTGGCTCTGACACACGTATCTCTGGTCATCGCCTTGCTGGTTCAGTTGGCTCATCAGAAGTTGACACCAATTAACGCAGTGGTCGGTTGCATGATCCTCGATGCTCAGAACTCGGCTTTGTCGATGCAGCTCGCCTCAAAAGAGACACTGGCTGCTAGATGGCAGGTCCTCATTGTCATTGCCATACGGGCGCTCGGGCTCATCGTCATGGGTCTTATCATGAGGGATCCGTTTAATAACTTGTGGGATATGAGCGAGTGCTGTTGTCTTCCGGAAACACGGTTGACGTGGTTGAGCACTGGCGATCTGGGCCCTATTCGTAATCATCTATCTTGGGCATTATCCGCTCCCCGAATTATCGGTTTCCTTCAAGTGTCCCTTCATTCCTTATGCAATACCTTTAGGTTCCACGAAGCTGAACCGAAACGCGGTGACGAAGGAACCAACGAGCAGAAGAAAGGCAAGCGTGTTAAAGACATCACGTGCCTAGAAACCGATGCAAATGGAAATCCAGCACACTATGTTGACTACCCAGCAACCGTCTCGTCCATGTATTTTATGTGTGGCGTATCTGCTGTATTATCGATGATCTCTGTTGAGTTGATGCTCCACCGTTTGGACTCAAACCAACAGCTGATTCCAGCTCCACTGGCCAGATCATGGCCCTCGTTGTTGCTGGCGCTACGATTGTTCGTGCCATTTGGCTGTTTTTTGTCAATTTGATCAAGCCAAACGTCTCGAATTTTATCTCGCCATCCACAACGAGCGACTAGGGGATTGCGGGCGAAACTAGATTCCAGACATATCTTGGCACCAAGACCATTCTGCCCCGCCAACGCCATCAAGCCGGACCATATACTAAAACGACTCAGAGAGAATGATCTCAGCCCATTGTCCTGTACTTTTGAAGGGTTGGAGGATCTTGTGTTACTTGTTAAATCTTATGGCGCTCGATCATGGTGTGAATCGGCTATGAGATGATCCGTTGCGTTGATGGCAGACGCAGGTTCTGACAGTTCAAAAGGAATTATTTTGTCCAAGAAAGGGGTACATCAAGACAAGCCTTCAACAACCCGAGGTTCGTGGTTATCTTGATGACTCCGAAAGCGCTGGTGAAGAACGAATCTTGGTTACTGGTATTGTGATCACAACAAAAAGTTTCAGTTCGAAGCTAGAACGGTCATTGATCACGCGGTCTGGCGGAAGCTGGAAGTTTCCAAGAAGCAAACCAGAATAATGGGAACGAACATGCTGTGATTGCATATAAAATGCCGATGTATGTAGCTCGTTGAGCTAATCAGAGCTTGAATACAATCTCAGAAAGGGAGAGTTGGAAAAAGAGTGAGAGAAATAAGAGCGGATTCAGATCGATAAGGTACCAGGTATTCGAAGTTCTTCAAGACTTTTTTCTTATGTATGTATTCTTATGACGCTATCTCTAAATTCGCCCTCTTTCAACAAAGGCCTTTGGTACATCAACATATCGACTCCTCAAGTACTCGCCGATGCCCTTGCCTAGACCATCGATGCGATCTGACGAAGCGATACCCCCATTCAAGTTATCCAAGACTCGGCTATACAATTGTTAGTAACTTGGACCTTCACCAGACAGTGCGACTTACAAATGCACAGCATTAACACCAGGGAACTCAACCCTCTCAACCCTGCGATCAGGATTCCCCTTGAACCAATCATCTCCAAACAATTGTTTGAGTTTCGAGACTGTCAAAAGATTCCTCAACCAGGCATACTCATCATCGTTCCGCACAAAGAAGCCAACGTTGGAGTTATCTCCCTTATCGCCCGACCGCGCATGCACAACACTTCCCAGCGGCGCCCACTCAGTTGGCCCAAAAGTGAGCATATCAACCGGTCCATGAGTTTCATTCGACGGCCGAACGATAGGATATGTCGCTGTTTTTGTAGGAGGTTCAATGCGTAGTGTGGCTCCTGTGCTCATCTCGACACGATGGTCGATTGCAGAAACGGGCATAAGCGCAGGGAACATCTCCATAAAAGGCTTGGGCACCATGGTCCTGAAATCGAGGTTCATGTGATACCCTGGATAACTCTGCATGCGAAGAGCATAGATGGGTACTTTGAACTTATCAGCGGCGATGTCCTCCTTTCGGCGAGCCTGTGCGAAAACTCGTAGAGAGACAGTGCCCGCCTGCTGCGACGTAGGGTTCTCGGCAGGTGTACCATATAATTCGATGCTGAGTCGGCTGAAGTTGGAGTCCTTGAACATGTGCGCTAGTTGGGCTTTCATCATGGCTGCTTTTTCGGCCACGTCGAGACCGTTGATGTAAAAGGTTGCTTCGGCTTGGAAACCGCCCTTTGCAGCGATCATGACTTTTGCGGTTGGAGGAGGTGGGAGGCCCTTTACGCAAGAGACGGAAACTCGATTCGGTGACTCTTGTTCGATTCGTACACCTGATAAATCGGCCACAACGTCGGGATTCAGGTATAAATGCCCTTGAAGCTCGTAGAGTAACTGCGCCGTGACAGTCTCTTTCGTAACGCGACCACCGCCTTCACCCGTTCGACTAATTGTACACCGTCCTTTAGGACCAATCTCAGCAATGGGAAACGCAATGTCCACAAGTTCAGGTAGAAAATCCTTGAAACCAGAGAAATTGGCACCGACAACGTAAGGACCACACTCGATGAGATGAGCTGCTAGGAGAGATCCAGCCAACTCCTCATACTGGTCCTCTCGCCAGCCGTGATACCACGCTGCTGCGCCCATGACGGGTGATGCATCAGTGCATCGGCCGCAGATGACTATACGTGCGCCGGAGCGGAGAGCTTGGACGATGCCCCAGCAGCCGATATACGCTGTTGCGCAACAAGGTGTGAAACCCCAAGAATCAAGCGTCTGCTCTGGATGATCCAGGTGGGTAATAGGGACATCTCTCCTCTTCTCCCTATCCATGACAACATCTGATACATCATCCCCCAGCACCTTAGCAACGACACAATCCCCATATCCTCTCCGTTCACAAAGGTCCTTCACCTTGCGATACAGCGCATCAGTGTTCAAAGCACCAGCGTTAGTAACCACGCGAATGTCTCGCTGCATGATATCATCAAGACACTCGTCAAGTTGTTCATAAAAGCCGTTCTCGTAGCCCAGCTCGGGATCGACTTCTTGCTTGGTGATGGCGTTCCAGGCAATGTTCATCTCGGAGAGCCAGTCGCCCGTGATGACGTTGACGTTGCCGGAGCGTACCATGCGCGCCATGGCGTGCGGGTGGTCGCCTGTTGCGCCAGAGACGTTTCCAATGCGGATGGGTGGTCTGTCGAGCATTTTGTCTGTGGTTTGTGTAGGATGATGTGATGTGAGGTGGTGAGATGAGGATAGAGGGTTATTGGGAGGCAAGGTTTGAAGTGAGATGAGTTGCGCGTCTGTTATTAAGCACCTGATTAGACGCGTAAACCGTCGGAATAAAGATATCTGTCGGTTACCTCGGATTATTCAGGATGCTGCGGCTCTCATGACTTATCATAAGGCCCGCCGGGTTGATCTATTGTGGGTTATCGGCCCCGGCGCCGAAAATGGGTTCCACTTACACGGCCCTCTTGTTCTCGGTCTCGGCGACCGAGTCCACCAGTTTCGCTTCCCTTGTGATCATGGGTCTTGCAAACAACCGAGATTTTGGGATTATTGCGCATTACTCGTGGAATGATAAGCCAGTTATTCATTGCTATTGATTGGCTTTCGCGGAATGGGTGGTCAGTTACGCTTGGGGTGCTATTTCGCTCTGGGGCAATACTCAACTTGGTAGCCAGCGTATCTTACAAGATGACCTGAAGATGGAAGTTCCTAACGAATGGATTGCGATCACGATATGTAATCTCTCTATGACACCAATATTAAACCAAATCCATAGTCAAATGATCAGAAACAGGTATTATTAATAGACAGAGCCCCGGACTGTCCCCCAACTGTCCTGCCATGACTCTCCTTACTGCTCAATTAAGTACGAAGTATGTTAATAATACCTATGGGAATCATCACCAAGACCAAAGAACCACTCCTGCGACAACTGCGATATCGCATCATTATGAAACTCATCCAACCCAAGACTCTGCAGGTCCCCAAAACAATCCCTAAACGTATTATCAACAGTCATGTTCGCCAAATCGGTAGAAAACGGTACAGCATCAACCGCAGCTGCAACATCCATGTTAGTAGTGTTGTTGCTTGGAGTTGATGCCTCAACTACATCTGCTACCACCGCATCGCTTAGTCTATCAAACAGATCGGAGCAGTTCCGCGCGAGATCCCATCTTTCTGACACGGCTACCAGAACCTTTGAGCAAGCCCGTGTATCATTGACAACTTGATTTATCGTGGGCGTTGCATGTAATCTTGCGCGTCTAGGTTCAGAAACCGAGACCTGAAGAGCTTGAAAGTGATGTCGCAAAGCGAATATGTAGGACAACCCGGCGAGAAAGACCGAGTGCATCGTTATCCACGAATAATTCAGTTTTCGCGATCGATGTAAACTCGCGTAGAGACTGATAGCCTCCCGAGCTGAGTCAAAAATACTTTGTAATGCGAGACTATTGATTGAAGCGTCGTTTAGGCAGGGCGATGGACGGAAAAGCATAAGCATGCCGTTGTGATAAAGAAGACGATACCACTCCTCAGAACGAAAACTCGAGCCACTTGCAGGCGAGGCTGCTGTTGCGTCGCTTTTGACAAGTGGTAAATTCGACGTTTCTGTATGCCACTCTTGTAACTCAGTCGCCAGCGCCGTCCGCATTTCTTCGTAGCTTATACTTGGAAACGTAACATGTTTGGCGCTTCGATGTAATGCATTGATGATCTTGCCGCAGATGAGGCGGTAGCGAACAATGTGGACAAAGACGGATGTCGCAGCGCGATATTGCGGTGTTCCGTAGGGAGCAGATGAGAGAGGACTGCTGTCTTGGGGGAGTTGATCGGATGTTGATGAGGGTGGGAGATCGACGTCGATGTCTTCGAGTTGGATGGCTAGAGGTCGACCAAGGGCGAGGCTTGTTACGCGGTCTAGAGAGACGAGACTCCAGAAACATCTTCTTTTTGTCTCCATCTCTTCTTCTTTTTCCTTTTGATTTCGATCGTCTTCGTTTGTCTGGGGAAGGGCGTATGTAGCAGCTCGATGCAGACCCATTTCTAGGCACGTCCGAGCAGCGACGCCGATAAGATGCCATACGCTTGTTGTGGTGTTGCTCGACGTAGTACCCATTCTGTACTGACATACCAGGAGTAAAGCCTGTAATCTTTCGATGCCATCTCGAGCAAGGACATCTGCTAATCTTGTCATGGCGCGGTTATAATGCGTCTCAGCATCGTAAACGCCATTCCAGTTGAACTTGTGGACTTGAGCCGTGCCTATCGCGAGAGTCATGTCAACGAAGAAGGCATCCACGGTATCTTTCTCACGACCCTCTTCGTACACAGCGTCCAAGGATCGATAGAGGGATTTGGTCGAAAGAAAGGGGTAGCAGAGATGATCATGGCTACAGTAAGCCTTGAGAAGCTCTGATGCCAGACTCTTCGGCGGAAGACCTGATCCCCCCTGAGGTGAGCTGAGATCCGAGATCGAATTCGGCTTCCATCCAGACGCATGAAGAGAAGACGAAGGCTGCGGTCTCGACTGCAACAAATTCGCAAGCAAAAGCCCACTCGTCGAACCAACAAAGTGATGTCCTCCACCCGCAATAAGACTCATCTGAATCACCTCCTCAGCAACCTCCCCATCCCCCGGCGGACTCGACCCATTGCCCTGCGTCGTAGCCGGCGTAGCACCGCCCTGAACAGTAGGCCCTTCCGACTGACGAAGCTGCGCAGAAAGATTCTCGTTATTAGCTTGTAAATCGCGAATCCGCCTCTCAAGTTTCTGAATATTCCTCCGTCGCAGCTGATGCTCGCTAACAGCGTATTCACACTCCACGTCGGCTCGCTTGCAGGGCCCGCATTGTGGTTGGATCTTGTCGCAGCGGACTTTACGACGGTGGCATCTGTCGCAGGCGTTGGAAGGCATCCCTGGTCTGGTATGTGAGTTTTTCTTCGGGGGCGGCGATGGAGGCCGTCTCGGTGGGTGAGGCCGAGGAGTAGGAGGTGAGGAAAAGATGGAGATGAACCCCGCTTGGAGGAAGTTATGGGTCTTCGGTTAGAGGATGCGGATATGGGTCGGTCGTTGGACTAAGCTTAATTGTTACCTTAATCCTGACTCGTGGGGTTGGGATGGGGATGGATTGGATGGACTGTAACCCCAGGTCGGGACAATAGCTATGTGCTTCTGAATGTCTATGGTATGCTTCTCTTGCAAATAAACCAATCTAATCTTTTCAGACAGAGTTTCTACTATTCAATTGACTGACTCAATTATCGTACCGGGTATCATTAGCCTCCATCTTCAACGGCGTCGAGATAGTCAATATTTTCACCACCACCATTTCCAGTGGCGTCTTGGCATACACCATTCGGCGTGCGGCCCCGTCGCCGAGACCGGGGGTCATTCAACACCGTTCGTTGGTGATTCCCTCAACAATCCCCGCTTCACGCACCATGTCCCCGGATCTGGTTCTCCATGTTGGAATCTGGGGTAGTTTTGCGGGGAAGAAAAAAGGATTGGAAATCAAGTCAAATACCGCAACATCCCCCTGCCCTCAAGTGAGGAATAACCAACCATCCTTCATCTCTTTCTTACATTGAGCTGTCATGACTGCACACCAAGACCAGAAGCCCATCGAGGGTGTCGAGTCCCTTGATGCTGAGAAGCAGAATGCAGCTCATCAGGAGTACTCTGCTGAGGTCATTGATAAGAAGGGCAATGGTGATTATTCTGGAGCTACGGCTAAGACTGATCCTGAGGAGATTAAGTTGGTCAAGAAGCTGGATAGATGGATCATGGTAAGTTCTTCATCCCTACTTCAAGAGTCTTCTAACAGTGGCTAGCCCACCCTTTGGCTCATGTACTGGCTCAACTACCTCGATCGCAACGCCATCACCCTCGCCCGCCTCAATGGCTTTGAGGAAGACCTCAACTTGAAAGGCTCGCAGTACAACACCGCCGTTTCCATCCTCTTCGTCGGTTACGTCCTGGGTC
Organism: Fusarium sarcochroum; assembly: GCA_013266185.1. NCBI lineage: Eukaryota > Fungi > Ascomycota > Sordariomycetes > Hypocreales > Nectriaceae > Fusarium > Fusarium sarcochroum. The sequence continues at coordinate 35,636 of JABEXW010000462.1, read as the reverse complement.
AAATCCCTAGCAACATGATCATCACTCGCGTCCGACCATCGTTTTACATGGGCGGCTTCATGATGGCCTGGGCCGTCGTCAGTGCTCTCACCGCCGTGACTAAGAACTTCACCGGTGCTCTTCTCACGCGTTTCTTCCTCGGTATCGTCGAAGCTCCTTACTATCCTGGTGCTCTGTACATGCTGTCGACATTTTACACCCGAAAGGAATTGGCTACGCGTATTAGTATCCTGTATTCTGGCAATGTCCTCGCTTCTGCTTTTGCGGGATTGATAGCAGCTGGAGTCTTTGAGGGCATGGATGGGGCAGCCGGTATCAAGGGCTGGAGATGGCTTTTTATCCTACAGGGAGCCGTTACTGTTGTCGTCGCTATCGTCGCCTGCTTCACACTTCCCGACGAGCCCTTGACCACACGATGGCTCACCCCCGAACAGCGCCAACTCGCCCACGATCGCGTCCTTCGAGATACAGTCGGCCAAAAGGGCAATGGAAACCCCTGGAGCGGTCTCCGCGAAGCCATCGTCGACCCCAGAGTATGGGTATTCATCGTTCTACAACATCTCCATTTGGCAACCAACGGCTTCAAGAACTTTTTCCCCACTATCGTCAACACGCTGGGCTTCAACACCACTATTACCCTGGTCTTGACATGTCCTCCGTTCCTAATCGCAGGTGCCATCTCCATTCTTTGGGCGCGCTCCTCGGGTCACTTTAACGAGAGTACTTGGCATATCACCATCTCCAAGATCGTCGCGACTTTTGGTTTCGTCCTGGCCTGTTCTACCATGAACGTTGGAGCTCGATACTTTGCCATGTGTGTCTTTACGATCGGTACTTATGGTGTTAACTCCATTCTTCTCGCCTGGGTTGGAAATACTTGTGGTCAGACAAAAGAAAAGAAGGCGTCTGCTCTGGCTCTCGCCAACGTCAGTGCGACACTCAGTCTGATCTGGACTCCTGTAAGTTCCCGTTCATTCCACTGCGATTATTGAGCAATTGCTAACCTTTGCAGTATCTATGGCCTTCTTCGGAGGCACCTCGATATGTGCTCCCGCTTTCTAGCAGTGCGGCCTTTGCTGTGGCCTGTATCGCTGGAGTCTGGCTCATGAGGTGGATGTTGGTGAAGGAGAACAGGAAGATCAGGCAGACAGATTCTGAAGCTACTCTGTTCTACGCTTATTAGGGAGGCAACTCAGTTATTCGGGGGTTCGATAGGTTAGAATCAAGTCTCAATCTTATTTCTGCGGGATTCATGTTGTTTCGCAACCTTATGGTCCCGTGTCCGTGAAAGTTCGGTCAGTCCGTTCGCCCTTTAGGGCACTCTCATCATAATCTTTACAAAGTTAATACCCTGAATTAATCCAAATATCAGGCTTTTCATGTCAAATCATGTCCTTATCTTTACAAATATTTGAAGACCTTTCGGCTGAAGGTTAATGCAGCCCTGTTCCGAGCTCCCTTCCAGCCTACTCACCAAGACAGAGTAATGTAATCGTTGCGAGGGATACTGCAAGTTTGGCGGAAACGGCTCTCATCTTGGTCGATGTTATCTTAGCCAACTTTCTGTGTTCTTGGGGCACGATGCAGTATAACTGTAATTTTGGTCAACCCCAGAGCGAATAGACCTCCGCAGATAGTTTGCTGCTGCAGGCTGTGATATAAGATTTAACAAGACTCAAACTTATAATACAAAGTGAGTCACAGAATCTAGGTTTATTTGTACCATATAAGAGCCGTATCTTCTTCTGATCATCCTTAAGCGTCGAAGCTATTAGACTCTTCATGAATAAAGCCGAGGATAAATGCACTTCAATTTTGGCTTTCCAATTTTTCTCATTCCGACCCTCAGAGTGAAAGCACTCAAACCAAGTTACCTGCTCACACAAGCAAACACATTTCCCAGACGAGTCTCGTCTTGCTTCACGAGCAGATTCGCACAAGGTCGACTCAGTCAACATGGCGCCTACCGATGAAACACCCAGCACGAGTCGTCACTTACAGCTCTTCAATCCTATCCCAGAACGGTATCACGCCTTTCACCTATTTCCACGATTCACTGAAGATATTCGTTGGCTCGTGTGGGAGAAAGTACTCAGTCACGAGCGCATGATTGACATCACATTACGGCCGGCCGATTGCGCGAACGAAACAAAACATCCTCGCGACTATGACATCGTTGTGGATAATCGCTGGAAATTAAGCAAGCTATTTCGAACCACTTCTGAGTCACGACGTGCTGCTCTCGCCTTTTACCGCGTTCAATTACCCTGTTGGTATCAATCGCAGCGAAACCAGGGTGAGATGAACGGGGTTCTCTATCTCTGCCCTGAGCTCGATACGTTGATGCTCAACTCCCTGGAAGTCTTCGAGTACTTTGCCCATGACCTCTGGGCTCACGACCCTCGTCGCGTCGGCCTCATAAATCTAGCCCTGGAAGTTAAACATCCGATTAATGCCTACAAGACACCCGATACCGAAGGACGAGATACGACTCTGCTAAAGGAAGCTTTATTGAGGATTAAGCGCCTTACTATTATGAGCACGTCCTGTACGCGCAAGCATTGGATTGACTTAGACGGTAGTCGCAATATTAAGGACTTCCAAAGAAACCGTACTCCACCCATTCGAGGGGGTGTTCTCGGCTTTGAACGGCTGTCGTGCGATGCCCGACTAAATAAGGATTCTCTGAAGGCAGTATACCTGGGCAGTTGGGATCCAAGAGAGTTATTCTATCGATGGTTCAGGTTCCTTGCACTGTTGGGGGTACAGCATAACCACAAGATTGACTATCGCGTTGGAATCTGTCGTAAGGGGTTCGAAATTCGTCCCGTATCTGACCGGAATCGCGCTGTTGAGTGGCTCCAGGACGAACATAGGAAGTTGAAGGGGCAGTTGCAGTTTTTGCGAGGACCGCCGACCTACGCAGATCAATTCGATGATGAGATCGCAAAACTCCTAGGACCATTTCCTCCGCCAGTGGTAGGGTTCTGGCTATTCTCTATGGAGAGCCTCGGGCCTTTACCTGACATCAACGAGATCCATGGCCCTGAGTCAACCGTCTTTCGTAGAAAGAAGACATTGGACATGTCGAAACACAAACCTGAGTTGTGTTTAGCAAATATATATTAATGATGTAGCCAAATCTTCGGACTCTTAGCCTTTGGCAACTGCTTCGTAGTGTTAGTTAATCAGCTCATTCATCTGAACATTTTAATGATATCGTTCATAAAACGACCTCCCACTTTAGAAACATCATTTTCGTGGGTTCTAGAGGCTTTGTAATTCAGTGAATGAGAAATGTCTGTTAATCAGTCATCTAATTCATCCGAACGTCTCAGTAATAATCTTGACAAAGTCTTATCCTAAAGTTATCCTCAACTTAGACTATTTTAAAGTAGACTTATTTTTTTAGCCTGAAATTATGCAGAACTTAGGCTACTTCAACATAAACTCATCATTTTATCTTGTAAAGTTTAGAAGACCCTTCCACCAAATTTTCTTGAATTCCCTGCTAACTACATAAATATAGTCTGATACCCTCGGACGCGTCCCATTAGTTTAAACATCCGCGCCAGGAACGATCTGCTTGTTAGACTCGATAGACAGCTTCCCATCGACATGCTGGCTGTGCCATTCCATCTTAGGCTTGCGACCAATGAGAGCCTCAATGCTATCCGTAACCTTTTCGTTGAACTCATCCTGCAAGGAATCCCCGGTACCCCCATCCTTCTGCGGGTCCAAAGCGAAGACAGTAGCCTTCAAGTTGACCAAACCTCTGGCTTTTGCCGCCATGACGCTGTTGATGAGGCCCTGAAGCGCCTCATCTCTGCCCTCTTCGTCAACGTGTGCGAGAAAGCGGTCCTTGTTGTTGTTGTTAGATCCCTGAACAGAATAGTCACCAGTCACTGCGATTCTAACGCAAGTGGCTAGGCCGCTCGTCCAAAGTCTATCGGTGCCGGAGCCAGTGCCGTATTTTCCCATCATGACTTCTCCGGACAGGACAAGACCCCCCTGGTGGTTTCTGTCCCTGTCACTGCGGAGAGCTGTGGCGGCTTCTTGGGGGGTGCAGAACTCCTGACCTGGCTGGCCGTTCTTCACCATGGTGGAAGTGATAAAGGTGCTTTTGATGTGTGTGGGGGGGAGTGATGCAGAGCTGGAGCCTGTCAAGTGAATCATCATCAGCTAGATACTCCACTATAGTATAAGGTAGGTTAAGTGCTAGAGGGCAGAATGCTATGGATTGCGACTTACTGAGATGGCAATGATGGTGTTGACGGTGCTTGTAGTAGCGATGAAGGAAGTAAAAGACCCCAGAAGAGTGAATCAAGACCCCTTTATATAGACCACCGGCTTGGACTGATATTCACAGCGTCCAGTGGTTATTCTATGGGCTTAGAGTGTTTGCGCCTGTCATATGGTTCACAGTGCATTCATAATACGCTCAAGTCACCTAGTGACTGTCTGTTGCGATACATAACGTCTGTCGGTTGTCTGTGTTTGTCCATCAGTATATGTTTGATAGGCACAACTCCGGCTTGTGCTGCGACATGTCCAAAACCCTTGCCATCGGAAAAGCCTCTCGTTCATTGGTCTCGTTAATGTCAGGCAAGGGCCCCAGACTCTCCATTCGAAAGAGCCAGAACCCTACTGCTGGTTGGGGCGAGAAGTTCAACTCTCCAACAATTCGGTTTCCAGACCCTTTGTCCTTCAGTTCCTGGACGCGTTCTCTCCAGTGGGCTTCTTTTTTCACGAGCCATTTATGAATCCCTTGTTGATCCACTAGTCGTTCTAATTCACCTCCAATACTATGACAAAGAGCAAAGCGATAGTCAACTTTGTGGTCATGCTGTACTTGCAGCTCTGCAAGAAACTGGAACCACCGATGGAAATCCTTGCGTGGATCAATCCGGCCCATATAAACCTGCCTTAAGTCTTCATCTCTCAACCTAGGATCTGACGCCAGTCGGTCAAATGATGGTACCGCGACCAAGATTGGAATAGCCCGGTTCATTTCGAAGCTCCTGGTAGGAGGGTTCCTGCCCCCACGCCCGACGAATTGCTCAAATATGACCACTCGCTCAAGCCTGGACATAGATTGCCGTATATGAGGCCCTTTGACATCGGGCTTCTCGAAATTCTCGTTCCAAAAGGTCGATGATAGACATAGGTTGACGAGACCTACACCGCGGGGATCGGCCATCCAGACATCATGCGCAAACTTATCCAGATGTTCCCATGACCGAAGGCGTATAGTATCCAGCTCAGGGCAAATATAGAGGATTCCACTTTGCCGAGGACGCTGGGGAAACATATACCGGCAGGGTAGCCGAACTCGATAGAAAGTCAAGGCGACACGTCGTGATTCCGAAGTGACGCAGAAAAGTTTGCTTATCGCCATTCGCTCGTTCAAGTAGATACCATAGTCCTGGTTCTCTGTGTCCTCAAACTTTACTGCTGTTGTCCCTAGCGAAACATAGAGAATCCGCTCGTGACTGAGTGCCTGCTCCCATATGAGCCCGCGGATCTCAGCAGGAAACCGGGCAAACAAGGGAAAGGTCTTGGTTGATCGGGGCACCGGATTTATAATCCGCAAGTGGCTCTCCACGGCAGGTGACACATCTCTGGATGCCATATTGACCGAGCCTCGTTTGTCTGAATTCGTTTCTGAAGCAAAGAAGACGGGAGTCGCCTAAGATTTGTGTTTGCTTTGACGAGCAGAGAACTGGTTCTTATATGTGTAAGGAAACTCAGAATCCGTGACCCACCAGTCCTGCATTGCATGTTATTCAGGCACGTGAAGTTTAAGTCCTACAAAACCTTGTATCACAACCAGCATAACAAGCCATAGAGGTCCATCCGCCCAGTGAAGGTCAGCATTACAGTTACACCGCGGCGCTCCCCCAACCTTACTCATAAGAAACTTATAACCAATGTTAGGATGAACGCCCTTAAACATGTGGTATTTTTGTGGAATAATGACATAGTCTCGTCCAAGCTTGTTAGATGTTCGGTATGCGTAGCTGATGTTTCATATCAGTTATTTGTAGGTAATTGTGGCACGAACCGATTGAGCGGAGATACTAACAAAGTCACGCGCAGTGATTGATCCAGTGTAACCAGAACCATTGATCGTCGGTAGAAGATATTTAAAATCCTAGGAAACTGTCGCTAGTCATGCGCAAGGTAGAAGTAAAAGCTGCCCAAAGAGGCCAGCGGAATCGCTCATCCGTTCATCCAAACCAAGAAGCCTGTACGCCGCCAAAGTGCCCAATATCCTCTCAAACGCCATCGTAAACATTTGTTAGAGTTCCTCAATATCCGTCAAAGCTTGTTTTCCCTTTTGTAGATGAATGGTTGCAAGCCCAGCCACTCGTGGCCATAGCACGCAGGTAGTGCATGTCTCAAACAACCCATTCCATCCTCCATCGTGCGTGGCCAGTATGCACGAATGATCGACAAGCTGCAGTAGCTCGACTGCCAACCCCCAAAGAGTCAAAGCCTCGTAGATAAAACATCCAACGTCGGATCATCCGCCATTTGGCAACCGCCTCATCAGCTATTGGCCAGCGTGTCGCGCGGCGTCACGCCCATAGCTTGGCGCAGCGAAGGTGTTAACGAATCTGTAGAGTCCCTTTGCGATCTCCCCCAATTTCCCTCTGCTTTTCGGTCCTGCGATCTCTCGTATGTGGGCGGCGGTGCTTGAGGCATTTTTGCAGGCTTCTGCTTTGCGGGCCCGATACCGTAGTCGTCGAGTTCTTGATGGTCCTTGGGGTCTTCGAGTGCGTCGAGGCGCTTGCGACGGCGGTGCAGCATGTAGAGGAACACTAGAATGCAAAGGACTACAATGGTACTACGGGTGGAGGTTAGCCAAGATTTTGGTTAGTAGTGAAATAAAGGTAAATTTACCTGGCGATGAGAAGAACGACTAGAATTTCTCCAGTATCAAGGCCGGGCTTTTCGCATGTATTTGATTGCTTGTCGTTGCGACATGTTTCTGTTTCCTTGGCTTCCCGGCGGAGGACTCGCGTGAGGTCCCATTTCCCTGCACTGGAGGGGAGGGCGCCAGTATCCGGGATGATGATCATGATGAGAGTAGAATAAAATGAATTAGTTAATAGTGGAATTAAAGATTCAGGCCGATGGATTCTGTGTAATAACAATCAAGAGCCAAGATTGAGAATAACGGAGCAAAACTGGGAAAAGGAAAGGCCATGATCAAGGGCAGGAAGCATTCATTAAAAGCCACCATCAATAACGACAATGACATGCCTTTTCTTCCCTAGTACCGGACAACTTGACAGGCCGAATGCTCCATGTTTCAGAGCTTAGCCCCCCTTTGTTAAGCTTGTTATGGTCAATGGGACCCTAGTAAACCAGGGGTCCCAGGGCGAATCTCGTGACGGCTGCAGCACCGAGATTGAACCCTCTGGATTTGAGGCTGTGAGGGTGCAAATACGAGATCTAGACTATTCTTTCAGGGGCCTCCGTCAGGTCATAGTACGCGTACCTGCGTCTAGAAGCTTGATAGTTCCAGGGTAGAAATATTCTACATTCTTTGGCGCATGTCAAATGTTTTGATGCTTACCTTAAATATTTAAGCAATGCATAATGAAACCACCGCGCGAACAGACCAAGCTGAAACTGGCCATTCCAAACCTCAAACAAATGCAATCTATTCAAATATCAATTGTCGTCCTTCGCAGCCGTGTTTGCTCAATGTCAATGCCCCCTTATTGTGGGGTGATGCTCATTAATTAAACCAAGTGGACATGATCCTTGCCGTCCGTGGACCGGGTCAGCTCCCGAATCACGAGCACTGAATAACAAACCCCGGATTAAGGGATCCCTATAACGTGACCGGGATATTGGCGATCATGCAGCGTTTTGACTTGTGGAAAGGGAAAATGCCCAGGCAGTCGATCGAGTTTGAGTGTGACTGACTATAGGCGTAGAAGCGATTAGCGGGAGATGAAAGGATAAAGACGTTGCCAAGCTCCCGCTGTCAAGGTGGGAGGCGCATGGCTGGCATGGATTGTCACTGGGTTCAGAATTGTGTGGCATCCAATTTTAAGGTAGTCGGGGCGGTATTAAGTGTAGGCTATACAGCATATTGATCGCAATGATAGCAAATTCCTCCAAGATTTTGTACAAGTAACAAAATTCTATGGATTTCGTCAAGTAAAAAAGCTGTCGCTATAAAAAAAAAAACACTGCCGTCCACGACCCAAACCGTTAACCGGGTACGCGGAAGAGGTATTCACCAAGGTTCGCTGGTTGCTGACCACATGGTAAGACCTAAGCAGGTAAACTTTGGGATAGTATCTCTCCGGAATGACTATATTTCCCTTCTCTCAAGTTACAACAAGTAGCAGAAAGTTCAATTGTTGTTGTGAATCCTCATGGCAGCATGTAGAGTCAAGATGCAATCCAACAATCGCATCCGTATAAAACAGCCAAGAACGAACACAGCTACAGGCTAAACTCATTAACCACCAAAAACTACCATCGTAGCTCGCGTAATACTGTAAGTTCGATTCACTTCGACTTTAGTCAAACTAACTTCCTGCACGATGGAACAACTTTAGACCGAATCCTCCTCTCACAATGACATAATTATCAGTTGGTTGCCAAGCTCTCGTCAGACCATGGAGCTTGAAGCCATCTCCGCTTTCGCAACTGAGGGAATAACTGATATACACTCATACAAATATTCATCATGCCATACTCCTTGACTCAACAGCTCCTCGCCTCTGACGAGCAAGGCTACAAGAAAGCCACTCAGTCTGAGTTCCTCCGTCTGGCAGGTGGAGGCAAAGCTTCAAAGGAGCTCCTCGGCCGCTGGCTCGCGAATGATCGCCTCTACATTCACAGCTACTGCCGTGGTCTAGGTCGTCTGCTGAGCTTTCTCCGATATCCCAACACTGTTCAGCGCGGGGTAGACCCTGGAGCCACAACTCAACTTCTGGACTGGATCGTCGGCGCTCTGGTTAACATACGCCGAGAGGAAAAGTTCTTTATCGACACTGCGGGTGATTACGGCATTGACATCAACCTCAAGACCGACGAAGATGACAATGTGGCTCCGAGCACGAAGCTCGAGGGTCTTCGACGTTGGGAAGCTCTCTTCACTTCAGTAACTGCCAACGAGAAGGATGTTCTTCCCTGGCTTGAAGCTGCGGTGATATACTGGGGAACGGAAAAGTGTTATCTGGATGCTTGGTCTTGGGCAAAGAGTCAGCTTTCCGAGGGGGAGGATGGTAGCAAGGATGCTGATGGCGGTGCTGTGAGGAAGGAGTTTATCAACAACTGGACTTGCAAGGAGTTTGTCGAGTTTGTCGATGAGCTTGGACGAATCATTGACGATGCTGTTGCGAAGGTTGTTGGAGAGAAGGGCGATGATGTTAAGGAGCAGCTGTTTAAGAGGGTTAAAGGAAAGTGGGAGGATGTTTTGGAGGCGGAAGAGGCTTTCTGGCCCGCTGTCTAAACAAATGGTCAGTGTAACTCATAGCAAATCAACCATGCTTGCGTCGATGTTGTTATGAGTGTCTGATTCGTAGTTGAGCAGAGCACAACCTCGGAAACGATGAAATCTGAGCAATGAACTTCAAAAGGGTATCCGTATCAAATTGAAAAGGTCTAGATTGAATGAATTTTCCGCCACCAACGCCGTACAATGCAAATAACCGCGTTTCATCACGTCGTGGCTTAAAACTGGATTCGTCGCTTTCGTCCCGTGTACTTGGACGTCGCCTTGACAATCTTTCCCTTACGCTCCATCTGCTCCTTTTTCTTGACGATCCACGCCTTGCTGCCCTTTGCCGTGCTCGTGTTGTTGCTCTTGATCGACCTTCTCGCATCCTCGACATCGACACCGTCCATACCCTCCACGACTCCGGTGATGTCGCCGCCCTTGTTGGAGAGATCACCGCCTCCGACGGTGAGGACGAGGTAGAGCTTCTGGTTCTTGGTGCCCGGGTCGTCTTCGAGGAGACCAGCGCCGAATCCTGCCTTTACGGCGGCTTGGGTGATCATGTTTCGTTGCTGGTCGTTCTTGGGGTAGAATTGGCAGACGGCTCGGCCGCCGCGCTTGAGGGAGGCGTAGAGACCGTTGAAGAATCGGGTTAGACGGCCGGCGGGGGAGGTATCGCTTGTCTCGGCACTGCAGAGCCATTGGATAGCGGAGATGCTAATAGCTGCATCGAAAGTTCCTGCTCGGAAGGGAACGCCCTGGCCGATATCTGCCAGCATAAGATCGCCCTCGACATCTCTTTGTAGTGCAATATCCAGCATTGATGGCGAAACGTCCATTCCAACCCAGGTGTGAGGACCGCCCTCTTCAGGCTCGACAGAGGAGAGGATTTCGCCGGAGAGACCGCTACCGCAACCGACATCGAGAATGAAGGATGGTGACTTGAGATCGAGAAGCTCCAAAGCTCGCCTTGTCATGGACGCTTGAATGTTTTGGATTCGAGAACTTGTCGTGTACTTTCGCGCTTCGGTATCGTCATAGTGGACGTCGGCCGCACTGGTTCTGTGAGCTTGAGGGGCATCATGGCGGGGTTGTAGTGACATACAGGGTATCCTCAGGACGAGACATGGTGTATGTATTGAATTGAAGGTGCTTATAAAGTATTTACCGTCTCCAGGTCTCGTTGAAATGACTTTGACAAAATGAATGTGTCACGAAGCCTGAAGCTGCACCTATCACCGGTTTCTTGGTGTTGCAAACGATCCGACTTTTTTTGGTGTGGCTATCGATAAGCCGGTTCGTGGTGGGGTCGCCCGGAACGGATGCACTGTGCCTCCGATGCAAGGTAAAATTAGCGAATAGATTTCGTCAAAACCTACGTGTCCCCTTGCCTCCTTTCTTCCCTGAAACAGTACACATAAACTGCTACGTACCTCCATTTGGAACCCTCCTCCAACATGTGAGCTTCAACTTTATCTTTGCTTGCGATACTTTACAACGCAACGCAACCATGTGGATTTTACCTCTTGTCGGCTACGTAGGAACCCTCATGGGTTTCTGCTTTTTGACTCTTGCAATTGCATCAGGTCTTTATTACCTGTCGGAGCTCGTTGAAGAGCATAGCGTCATCGCGAAGCGCTTCTTGACGCGCCTTATCTACAGCGTCATTGTCATTCAGACGATACTTTGGCTGGTTGATGGTCTGCCTTTCTGGCCTACCATCTTGACTATCGTGTCCCATGTCATTTACCTGGGCAACATGAGACGTTTCCCTTTTGTGAAGCTCTCTGACCCTCTCTTCCTGGCGTCGTGTGGTAGGTTTTCTGTCCTTTCGAGCTACGATTGAGCTATGCTAACAAGTAATAGTTCTTGTCCTGGTCAACCACTATGTCTGGTTCCGGCATTTCTCCGATACACAGTCGCGCGCCTACCAGCGCACCTCGTTCTACGATAAGGCCGACGTGCCAAGCTTCGCGCAGATCGCGTCGTACTTTGGCCTTTGTGTCTGGCTGGTCCCTTTTGCGCTCTTCGTCAGTCTTTCTGCTGGCGACAATGTGCTTCCTACCATGGGCACCGAGTCTGTTCATGGGTTGGATGGAAAGACCAAGCCTCAGGGCATGATTAAGGCTCTTGTTGATCAAACTCGTGGTGCCATCGGTCAAATCTTTGGATCCACCACGTCACCAGGCCTTGGTCGACCGTAAAGGTCACGCATGCCTGAACTGAAACGCAGTTTTACGAGGACGGTTGGCGCGGGTAACACGAACTGAGATGTTCGTACCATTTACATGAGCAAACCGAGGTTGAGTAAGTTGCTATTTTATTACACATCTACCCCTTTCGCATATGATGAACCAAAAACTTCACGCTAGATTGTATTTGACAAGAAAAACTTGTATGATCCTATTTTAGTTTCCTGACACACCCCTCATATTCACCTTGCGCCTACATATCTTTGCCTGCCCAGAAAGCTGACTATATATAAAGGAACAAGATCATCATTTTTTAGAAAGGATATTTTATATACCGCCCTGGGTATCACTGGACCTACTCAGCGCCGGTACCTCTGTGCCAGGTATATATGTTCGTGCTTTGTTGGAACGTTTGCGCTCTGGGGGTTGAGCTTAGTCTCAAACATGATGTCGGCTGTCATAGGCTCCAGAGGGTATAGACGACTCGCAAGGGTATATGATCGAAGAAGAAGAAGGCATTGTACGAGAAAGCATGAATCTACCTTGTCAGCTTATAGTATGGGCTTAGTTGAGCATAGAGGTCGACAGTACCTTGTCACCAGAACACATATTCAAGATGTGACCAAGCAGGGACGGTCTACTTGACGCTACCCTGAGTGGCAGGTTTATGTGAGGGGCCATTGCCGGAGCTGGTGTTGGACTTGTTCTCCGTGGTAGAAGTAGCAATCGACGCAAGGACATGCCATGGCATCTCCTTTTGATCTTCTCGCAACCAAGCGTTTGTCCGCTCTGAGTACGAGGTGCTTTGGTGTACAGTGACAGGTGAAGGGTCACCTCTTCGAGGGACTTGAACGTGATGAGGGTTTGACATGATGAAGAAGGGGTTGATGGGTTCTTGTGTGCTTGGGGTTTGTCATGTAATAACGACAAGACTCGGTGGGAAGAGCGGACATTTTATATCAACGTCAACTCGAGACTGCTAGCCTTGACAGGTACGCCGCATGTTGACCAGGACTACTCTTGTTTAAAGGTTATGCATAAGGTGCTGTCAAGAACCAGGAAAATTTTAACTACGGTACCCAAAAGGGACAGTGAGACGTCCACTGACATTGCAGTGTGACATGTCGTCGGGAGCAGGAGAGATCGCCGGCACAATCTGAGTCGCTGAGACGGGAATGGCTGCGTGAAGGCAAAATAATTGGTTGGAGTTGTGACAGATTAGGTATAAGACTTCGGAATCTGGGATATTGTCGATTCTGGAAAATCGGAATTGGGGAAACGCACGCTTTTTGCATAACTACAGTAGGCCTCCCTTCCTTCCGCCCGCCTTTCAATTGGCCGCCTCAAAGAGGCACCTTGCGACGAGGCAACTACATAAGGATGGCCTTCCTTGGAGTGTATGCGTGATGAGATAAATTCGAGAACGCATCTGGGGAAAAGCAAGGCACCCGAGAAAGATTTAAGACGAGAGCTAAGTGGTTTCGAAGCCGAGAAAAAGAAATCCCGAATTCTTGCAAGTAACTGATGATTCAATTAGGAATTATAGTGCCGTGTTCTCAACAACGGCGACCGTTGATGACGTCCCTTGTATTTCTACTTCGTACCCTTGCCGGCTTCGAAGCAACAACAATTGAACTGTGTCTGTTTTACTGGCATAGAACCATGAAATTGACAGGTCCTCTAGGTGGCCTTCGCAGCACGGCACACATGGGACCCGCCCGAACCTGGCTGGGGAAAACCTCCGTGCCTCGCAATGGGCGAACCATTTGCCAAAATCAGGCGCTACGGCGCTGATTCAAAATAAGAAGGGTTGGCCATAGCGAATTAGGTAGGCTGACATAGCATCCCCGCCCGGTCGCTCAGGGGCGGAGAAGGACAACACACTAGACTTCTGCCTGCATAAGTTTCTCGTCTGTCTGCATAAGTTTCTCGTCTGTCTGCATAAGTTTCTCGTCTGCCTGCATAAGTTTCTCGTCTGTCTGCATGAGTTTGGTTACCGCCGCACTTTAAATGCCTGTTATGAACGACACGCTAAAAGGCTCAAGATCCGTTTTCATCTATCCTATTGGTCCATAACAGCTTTGTTTCTCTTTGAGCCTCTGTCACCAAGCTGTGGCTGAGAACACATAGCAGGGTTGGGCCACGCGATCTCGGCGCGTTCGAGAATCTCTACATGCGGTGTCAGTACAAGTGCTTGCTCGAGGTATACAGTACTGTGGCGGCTCAGAGGACCGCTAATTCTACTGATGAATTAGGTGAAGGTCTCAGGCGCGCAGTCTTGCGATAAGCCGACTGATTGGATCATGCATTGGGGTACCCCAACTAGGGAGTATACGTAGGGACCACATCGGCATCAGGATCCATCACCTGTCTTTTGGCTTCCATCGCATCAACGTCTCATGCCTTTCCCATTCACTGGGGAGAAAAGCTAACACTTGAACTCGGATCACTCATTGGAATACTTCTGATTGGCTACAAACCATTGCCAAAGTGCCGCAGACTGCGTTAAGGAAGACTTCAGTACGGTGTCATGATGTTGAGGTCGCAAGGAATATTGACAAACCCTTTTCGTGCTAAGGTAGAAAGGCTCGAGTGACATGCGACCATGGTTATAGACAGTGTAGTACTCGATAAGAGGGAGATTTCGGTAGAGCTTACGTTGGCCAATCTGAAAATTTGCCGGTAGCAAGGGCCGAAATTCATTGAGTCGACTTTTAATTGGTCTGGAGGATTATTGTGTAAGTCGCCTTTTAACTGGTCTTGGAAGATCGTGGGGGCTATTCGGCTACATCCATGACTTCGGTATCTGCGGTAAGTGCTGCAATTCATCATACCTACACAGCGCAGTATACCCAGGAAGCCAGATGAGGGAAAAGAGCTGGGACTCGTACGTATGAAGGACCAATGGGTCGTGTCGGAGACCAGAGATCCAGCAGGGATGGATATCTGATATTTGCGGCCCATGCTACCCCGTCAGTTGTCTAGTTGTGGCTGATCAGCCCGTGGAAGATCATAGAAGGAAACTTGGGTCGGGGGGGCCTAAGTAGAACACGTCAGGCTGTCAAGCAACACATGATTCTCCTTGAAGGCTGGGTGTGAATTTACCCGAGGACCCCTTCATCATTCTTGTCATGCACTCATAATAATGCCCAGGTCCAGGATATCTTGTTGTCTTGGTTGTATACTGTTTGTGCTGATTGAGGTTACACACTGTATTGAGGCTCTGCACTTTTGACGCCACGTTTGACGAATTGGATACGCAGGGGCGGCCGCTAGCTAAGCTGCTGGCAGACACACCTCCTGTTGGCGAATCCTTGATCTGGTTCGTCTTCAATTCGTAGACTTGATCGGATCAGGCAATATGAAAAGACACTAGAGGACCAATGAGCAATGACTTGCAACGGTTTCCAGAAACTTACTAGTTAGGCGACAACACTTGCATAACGGACTCTGAAGCAGCAGGGTGCTTCATATGCACGAGAAAGCTGGGCTTCCAGCGCTCATTTTTTGAGGATTTGACATCCGACGGCTTTCGGATATGTTGTGTCGAAACCACTTCCAGGTGCTAGGGGTAGGAGTTTTTTTTTTCGCCATTACATTAACAATATGTACTTTGGACTCGTCGCGATCGGTAGGGCGGGCATTCTGAAGGCGAATTTCACCCACCATTGGATCCTTGTTTACCAGTTCTGCAACATGGGATTGACTGTAATCGTAAAACTACATGTGAGCGAGACGGAGAGTTCAATTCCTCACTCACTAGAGGTTGCAACCGTCTCCTCACACCGTTACGTCGCTGCTGCCACCGCCTCTTTTCGACTCGACGACTTCTTCTGGTGAAACCGTCGACAATTTATCCCGCGGCAACGCCCGTTAGTTCAGGGGGTCTACCATCTCCTAGGGCTTGGTGGCAATGCATGTCAAGCGATTCATCTGGGTTCATGTGATCGTCAGCGGAATCAATCTTGACAGAACTTGGACTATGAGCCACCTAGCTGACAGGATCATGGCGACGGATACCGATAGTCACCATCCTATTTCATGTAGCTCAGGATTACTTGTTCAAAGAAATAACCTGCTCCGTTTTGTAGTAGCATTGCTGTAGATGGCTACTTCTCAATGGACGCCCTTAAACGGCTTACCGCTATCACTTTGGACCGAACAATTTCGCTTTCAGGATTTGACTACAGTCGCTCAGCCTCTTGCAGATGAAACAAACAAGTCTTCTTTTCTCGTCTATCTTCTGCGACGCCACAACGACAGCGCATCCCACCCATTGAAAGTGGAAACATGAGACTTGGTGGATGGGCAGAGTGCCCTCGAAGGAGGGCAGAATGCCCATCCAAGTCAAATAGCATTTGCAAGGGGATAAGTGCGCATGCAGGACAAAGTGCCCTTTGGGGAGGGCAAACTGCCTGTTGAGGAGGGCAAAATGCCAGGGACAACGTGCTAAAGGCCCACATTGTCTGGCACTCATATACCAATCCCCGTTGTTCTTTTGTCAGGCAAGCAGGGAAGGGTAAGAGAAAACAAGCAATTTGATAATTGTTTTTGTTGTGTACTTTTGCTGAGCTACCCGGCCCCGATCTCGGCTTATACTTCCATTGCATGGGCTGGTGTGGATATCCGCGATACGTCGCAGACACGATAATAAAGATCGCATATCGCCGCGATCTGCGCTTTGCGCTGCACCTTGCACTGCACCTCGGAGCACCAGCGCTGAAACTCATCCCTTAGGATCATATCATATCCAAGAAAGAAAGGATAACTGTTACCTAATAACTTTCATCGTAATGGGTCCGACTTTGATACAATGTCTTATTGTACGATATGTTGCTCTTATAATAGCTGTTTCGCCAAACGTTATCTTAGGAACTTTGAGCGTCAGATTAGCGATGTGGAAACCCGGGGACTGTGGAGCTTCAATGTACTGTAATGCAACGTCAAGATAATACCCGACTTATACGTGCTCAAATAATAAACTAAATCGAGTATTCTTCAGGATCAACAAGGATCAACATTGACTTTGATCTCGGTTCAAAGCGGCTTGTCGCATTCAATTCCCACGTGGTATTGTGATGTCATTTCTTCTTGACGTCACTATCCCGTCTACGAGGGGAGCTTAACTTGAGCTCAGCTCTAGCTCCCAAGCTTGACTTAACAACAAACAAATCATCTACACAACCAGAAAATCTGCCCAAACAATCAAAAATCAATCGACCCTGATATACTAAGAATAATTGCGATCATGCGTTTCATTACCGCCCTCCGCCCAACAGCTCGCATCGCGCCGCGCATCGCCGTCCTCCCCCGTCCCTTCCACCAAGCCCGCATTCTCCGAGGCGAGGAGAAGGATAGCAACGGAAACTTCATCGATGGCCTTGCAGAGGGCGAAGCAAAGGGCCGTACAGGCGGTGG
Organism: Fusarium sarcochroum; assembly: GCA_013266185.1. NCBI lineage: Eukaryota > Fungi > Ascomycota > Sordariomycetes > Hypocreales > Nectriaceae > Fusarium > Fusarium sarcochroum. The sequence goes on along the minus strand of JABEXW010000462.1, from coordinate 18,557 downwards.
CGAACCTCTTGACACTTCATCCAAGAACGCACCTCCCCAACCCAAGGTGTCAAACCAGAGCATCCGAGGCAATCAGACGGATGAATTGACGGAGGAGCAGAAGCGCGAGGTGGAGGAACACAACAGGGACTTTGACAAGAAGCATGATCGTGGAAACACTGCACCTGACGATAAGGTCGACAAGGCGTTCTGGGCAGGCGAGAGACATGGCGAGAATGACAAGGGGAAGACTAAGCCAGACGAGGAGGGAAAATAAGTGAGAGATGACTGGGGAGCTTATACTGCATCGTGTACGATAGACGAGTTATCACGGAGCATCATGCCGCGTGGGTCTGAATGAATACAGTCATGGTTAATACAGTTGAAATGTTCGTTTGACTCGTCGCGATGCCCAAGCAGTGTTAGCTCTGGCCAACATACGGACTCCCTATTACTCTAAGCAGCCCATGGGCGCCAGCTTAGTTCCGTGACAAATTGTTTCTTGAACTAAGGTACGACTGTCGGGACCAATCCTCCGAGGTGCCAAGGTGCAATGTCTATCATCATGCCTTGATGCCCAATATTTAACGAGGTCACACAAGAGCCACCATGATCAGATGCTAAAGTGAAATTTATCAGGTATCTCTATATATTCTATGCACAAGAATGGATGGCAAATCTATCTATCACAGGGCTCTCCTGAACTCCGAATGCAAATATCCCGATGAAGCTACAAAATAAGACCTCAACAAGCGAAAAAGCCCGCTCAAAGGTTTCTCAAGCATAACGTGGCTGGTTCTTGTATTCGACCGTTCGACTCGGTTCATAGCGAGGATTCATCTCAACATCGCTCACACTTCGATCATCCAACAACTCCTTGCCCTTACGTCCACGGAACTTGTTCTTGATCAATGAGAACAGACCAGGCATCTCGGAATTAGGACCCGTCATGATCCTGCCAGGATGGGTGATGTTGAAAGACAGCAGAGCCAAGAACATGGGCGCCGCCTCGAGGATGTAGAAGTAGATCTCGTGGGTTGTAAGGGCGTTATCCTGGCCCATTCCGCCGGAGAACTCGATGAGACGGTAGATGATGCGCACAGAGATCATGGCGAGCGAGAAGTAGAGTGTGGAAAGAAGCATGCCCCAGTCCGAGGTGAAGAAGCCCTTGATGCCTTTTTGTCCCTGTTCAAGCTTTTGCATCTTTCGCTGGAATGTGATGCACAGCGCGATAAAGATGACGATGAAGAACTCCTGGAGTCCAATACCGCCCATGTAGATGTGCACGGCCTTCATCTGCTCATCCGGGGGAGATCCGGGACCGGCCATGCTGCCACCGACGAGCTGAATGATGAAAGAGAGGATATCGAGGCCGACGAAAACAGCGGCCAGAGTGACAGCTGGCATACGAGCGAGGGAGTGAGAGGGGATGAAGTAGTAGACCATTCGGCCGAGGGTCATATAAGCGTATGCGTTGACCCCTTATTCGTGTTAGTGATGTCAAGCAAAGGCAATCGGGTGTAATGACTTACAGATTGGTGCGAGGAGAATAAAGATGTTAAACACAAGGAGAACACCGATGCTCTGCTGGTGTTTTGAGCTTATCGCTCGAAAGGAGAAAGCCACTGTCTCCCAGATCCCCGCCATAATGATAACCCAACACCATGACTATAAAATGTTAGCCCCAAATTCTCTTTTTGAGGGTTATCAAGACGTACGCACCTTTTTATACCTGGCGGCCTGCCAAATATGCACCGCCGTCAAAGCAGCAAACAACAGAGCAAAAGCTACAGCAGCGGCAAAGCTGGGGTAGTAATTCCAATTGGCGTTGCACGTGCCAGGTGGAAGATAACCGTTCTCATCGGGTTCGAGAGTCTGGACACATGTGGGAATTACGATTGAGATGGTCTTTGCGGGAATTGTGACATATTTGTTGGTTGTGCCGTCGATAGTAGCGATGTTTTGTGTCGTGGTGAACCAGCCTTCAGGTGCAGCTGTTGTGCTAGCTTCTTGTTCACGAGCAGCTAGAGTAACGTGGTGGGTTTGCGTAGGCGCTGAGGGGAGAACTGCTGCTGATACAGAACCAGACAGAAGATAAAGAAGAAGAGCTAGGATATTGGAATGCATCTTGGTGATGGTCTGAATAGTACAAAATGGTGCGAATGATGATGAGTATTATTATCTTCCAAGAGGAAGAACACAAGGTCTTATATCTACATTTTTCGTATACCAGATCTCATAACAATAAGTCGAAATCTGCAGTGCCTCATTAGTCCGAACATGTCAGATCCGAGATCAATGGGACGCTCGCCAAAGGAATGCGCACTCAATTGCGAGCTGTCCAATCGCACAAGTCAATTGAAACTCAGCGGGCCCACACACTCAGCCTTACGGGACGGGCCCTGAACAGCCCCCACAAAAACTCGCATCAAATTAACCACTTTGGGATAATTGATCTGAAAATAAACCTGGAATCTTCATAAGAATACGATAATGAAAGTGGCTTTTAAGGATATTATGATGCTATGATAACTTTAAGTATAGTGATCATATGCTTGACTGCTGGCATGTGCTTAACAAGCGACCAATTCAGCATTGCATCGCGCCCAAGCAGCCACTGACCCACTCAACGTTTCACTGCCGAATAAGGCAGGAGGCTATCGCATCGCAGCGGCAGTGCCAAGTGATTATGCAGGGGATTTACAATGCATCAGGAACGAAAAATTACTATTGGATCATTATCGTTATTACTTCCTATGATCCTACCAAAGAGAATTCCTGTGTATCCGTTGTTGACAATGGAAATCCCCATCCCTCTTGAGAAAATCCTTCCTAACCGCAACACCACCTCCAGGATTCGCAACCACAAAGTATATTATTTCTGCCGAAGTATCCCATAAAGGCGCCTCCTCGCCCCCTTTGAAGTAAAACCCTCTTACTCTCTTCTCATCAGGCGGCATCGTCTCATCATCAGGGTCAAAGTCCCCCGAGATATCGATATTGTGCTCGACTTCTATAATCCGACGAGAGACATCGTACATCAAAGACGCATCCCATAACGACTCTCTTTCGCTGGCGAGTGTGCGTAAGAGATCAAGTGCCTCGAGACGCAAGCGGAGAAAACGACACTTCTTGACGATAAAATGAAGCATGGGATTGAAGCCCGTGTCGAACATGAATTTTGCGGGCGTCATGCGACGAGCTTTGAGGTTCTCTGCTGCTTTTCGCGCATAACCCACGATTTTGACAAAATCACTCTTCAAAGCATCATACCCCATTTCTCCTTTCTCAAGACATTCCGAACACCATATTTTAGTTAGTCTCTGTCGAGTCTGGAGCGCTAGAGAGGCTGTGTCTTCGCGATCTGCAGCTAATCGTGTAGCTTGGAACTTTTCGAATGCCTCGTCCCAGGCTTCTAGATCTTGCATTGCCTGCCGTCGCCCTTCGAACATTTCCAGTGATGGTGTTTCTTGAGCGGCGTCGAAGCGGTATGGGGTTCCTGCGCGGATGAGTCGCAATGTTCGAATGCACAAATGATCCAAGGCATGTTGCGCTTCGCTCATACTGAAGAAGACGGGGCTCTTTTCATCGGTGCTGCCGTTTCTTGAAAGAAGAGGAAACTCATTGCCTTCTTTGATGAAAAACAACGGGAAGATGCTCATTTGTGAAAACGTTGTAGAGAGTCTGGAGTTGTGTCCCGCGGCATTTAATAAACGTACGCCATGGCTCGCATGACTAATTGCCGCTTCACGATTGCCCCGGAGGAATTCGATGCAGATGAATAGCACGCATACAAGCAGGACGTTATCGGTACTCGGTTTCGGGTCATGCACGAGAAGACTTATAGCTTGGTTATAATGCGCTATAGCGAATCTGTTGTCAACCCTGGGCTGATTCGAACACGACGGCTCAAAGCTTTCATATAACGAGCTAATAGCTAGAACGGCGTGTCGCGCAGCTGGTTCAGAATGTGTCATTTGTGCGACGAAATAAGTCCAGAATGAGCTGTCAAAAGGACCCGAGAGTATGGGTGCGACGGCGTGGTGGAAGTAGGACAAGCTGCGGACTTCTTGGGCATTTGTGACGGGAATAAGACGCGGTTGAGCTGCGCGGAGAAGAACATCCCATGAGAATGAACCCGCTGGGGGAGCGCGATAGCCATCGCATGTGCGGCCGGTTGTAGTGCATCTTTTGCATTTGGGCCATGTCTCATCACATTTGACTTTGCGGGCTCTGCGGGGATGTTAGTCAACGACCAGGGCATGAAAATGGAGATACGTACTTGCATGTCTTACAGCCTGTTTTTACTTTCTGAGAACCTGCGCGTGGCATTTGTGGTTATTTAGCAATAAAGTTGGAAAAGTGAGACAGAAAGGCTTGGGGATGAAGCGGAGTGCGATACTAAATGTAGTAGCGGATAAAACGAGGCTTGGTGTTGCATGATCGGGAATTAGGGCGGAGGCTCAGCCTTAAAGATCAACGGCTTGGGAAAGCGAGAGCCGCACTACGTAGGTTTCAATGCGACTTGGCCAATGGCGAATTTGATTGGGGGCCAAAAAAGCGTCGTATTAACAGGGGTGGCCCTGGTTGGGTTGCAGGGAAATACTACGTAGTAACTTGATCCTTTGCCTGCGCTATAATTGACAGCCCAATCATCATTCCAACGCTAAAGAACTGTACATATTCCCGTGGCCGGAGAGATATCCCTTCCTGTGATCCTCGACACCCTCCTCCTCGCCAGGTCTCGGCACTCGATCCTCTATCGCCCACGCGACCCTTTCTGCGCTCACTTGTGCGCCTCCTAGGTTTGGTGCCGCAGGGCCGATGCGCAGCGCGGCTAGTCTGCCCATCATGAAGAGAGGCACTTCGTCGTTCCACATGAGGTCTTCGTTGATGCAGGGGAATCCTCCTCTTCCTTCGATGGGGTGTTTGTGCAGAATTGTGCTGAGGTAGGGTAGTGAGGTGAAATCTGTTTGGATGCCCGTTGCGAAATACATGTAATCCATGGCCGGCAGTTTCTCGATCGGGGGGTTGGTCTGGATGTTCCATTTAAGGCTGTCTTGGTCGAACTTGGCATCTACAAGACTTGTCTCTGTGAACCATTCAAGCCTTCCGGTAGCGATATGCTTCTTGAGTCGCTTGTGATACGTAGGCGTGAGACTTCCTCCGCCTCTTGCTTCTTTGATCATTTTGATTCTCTCATCGTCTGAGTCCGCGTAGTAGAACTCGGCTTGCATTGCGTTCTTGAACTTGCCCATCCATTCGAGCGATACGTCAAAGTGCTTGATTCTCATAGGGCCACGCATGATGTGCCACACCTTTGTAACGCCCTTTCTGATAGCCAGGTCCGTCAGCTGTGCTGATGTAAGGCCACCGCCTACGACGAGAACATTTGTCGTTTGTCGTGCTGCAACCCTATGCTTGACAAGTGGATCTGGGAATTCGGTGATGTGCATGCTGTGACAGGCCTGGGGGAGTGTCTCCGCGTCGGGCATGGATGGGATCCTGGGGATTTTGGCGATATTTGCCGGTCCGACTGCTAAGACGACGGTACGGGCGTAGCGACGGACTTTATCGGATGTTACGGTGAATAGTTTTTCTCCGTCTATGGAAATGCCCTTGACTTCGTCGTAGTCGAGATGTTGGAGGGCTTCTTTCCGAATATAGTCAGGGCCGAGTTGGTACCGGGCTGCGATCGTTTCGCAGTGATCGACGAAGAGAGCTGCAGAAGGGTTGTAGTAATCATTACGGTCTCGCACATTGATATCGACACGAGCCTCTTGTCTATATCACGGGTCAGCTTAGACAATAAGTCAGAATATCAGAAGTAACTAACCTTCGTCCACAGGCTCGCTGGCCACTTGACTTCTTCTTGCCATGCTTGCTGAGCTCCTTGCCGACACAATTCTTCATCTCGGTGAGTTCATCCTCTCTCCCATTCGAATGAGCGTGGGAAAGCAACGCATCTCGATCGCGAGGATCAACATGCCACAGCATATGACTTCTCAGGTGTGAGATGTCGTACATCTTGAATAGTCTCCTCCAACGACTCATCCAGGTATCACCCTCGGCATCAAGTATGAGCATCTTGTACTGCGGCTTCTTGGGGCTCTTGGGGGTTGTGGTCTTGCCGCTGCGGACGTGTTTGAGAGGCATCTTGTTGCCGTACTTGGAGATCCAGTGGAAGCGCCGGTGCTCTTCGTCGGTGAAGAGGGCGGCGGGCGTGTGCTCATGGAGACGGGCTGAGATGGCGAGACCACAAGGGCCGGCGCCAATGACAAGCACGTCGTAGACTTCTTCTTCGACCTTGAGTGAGTCCATACTTGGCATCTCGAAAAGCTGATATGTGAGATGGGGGCCAAGCAGGGGTTTGCTTGGGGAGAGCTGGGTTATAAAGCATGGCCTCAACTGACTGAGCAGCGAACCCCTCAGTCATAGCAACTCTTTCAAGAGCCATATGAGAACCCTTGTGGCTTTTATAATATCTACCGTGTTGCTCTTTGTATCAATTGATTAATCGTGTTGTTGAGGTTGAGTCGTTACCCTGATGGGCATTGCATCATGAGGACATCAAGGTCCCTGTGTAAGTCAGGGCCCACTGGTTCATCATGAGACCCTTAAACAGTAATTACCTTTTCACTGATTAAACAGACATGATACTTGGACTACGAACCGGCCATTGAAATAAAAGGCTGATGATTTTCTAATGTTCGAGAATGTTGCCTGGGCTACTTGGTGTTGAGTAAGGCTTGACAGGAATCGGACCACCCCCATTTCGGAAAATGAAACCATTCTCTTGACTGGTATACAAGATATGAACGCATAATGCGTATTATCATTAAATTGTACAACAAGCTTATAGTTAAATCCCTACCCAAGTTGATCGTTCTTAGAGTCTTGGTCGAAAGGACTCCACGTGCGGTTTGAAGTTGTAGATGATCACCTACGCTACCAGGAACCTACCAGTATTGCTTATCCTGTCCACGGTGTACAGCGATCATGAAACCAATACTCTATTGCACCAAGCACACATTCGGAGTCTCATTAGGGTTGGCGTCCATCTGCTGCAAAAGCCTGCAAGCCTGAGGCTTGTCAAATATTGTCTCAAAGACACTCTTGAGGCTACCCAGATGTTCCAAATCGGTTAGACTGAAGCAGTCCCGCCTTGCTCCATGCTCAATAAGTAATCTACTGACCTCGAACCACTCCTGTCTTGAAATAGACGTCGCTTCGCGATGTTTGACCGATTCCCAACAAGAGATCAGAAAAAGTGCCCACACAGTCCGATCCTGATGCGAAAAGACTTTTTTGTTTGGATCCGCCCCGTAGTCGAGTAGCAACTTGACCATGGCCCGGTCGATGTTGGGTTCGTCTCGCAGGGAGTGATATGGTACTTGAATCGGCATTACCCGACGGGGGCGAAGCGCATAGTCAAGTAGGGGACGACCATTCTTAGCTGGCAAATTCCCTCTTGCTTCCAGCAAGCCCTTCACATATTTCACGAGCCGTGCTTGGATAGTGAGGGAAATCCAGTTGTAATGGTGTCCTTCGTTGTACTCGTCCAGCCCTCTAGGCCGGGGAGGATCTCTCGCATGCGTCCAATGGTTCCTGGTTACATTGCTCATCAAGGCCGTGTTTACTGCGTCAACCTGGTCTAGTATCTCCGAAACTGGGGACCCTGGCATATTTCTACAGCTCTCGTGTTTCTCTGCCTCTCGTGCGTAGTAGAGTAGCTCGTCTACCAACCCAATCATACGATTGTAATGTTTCGGATTGTCGAGGTTTTCTCGAGGCTGTTTCTTGAGGAAGAAGAGCATGATACGACACAGAGATATGGGCGGCACAAAAGGGTCTCTCAACAATGCCTCTAGCTGGCGATGATACTGATCTCTGAGAAAGTCTCGAACGGTTCGGTGGAGGAAGTCGACGGGTTGTGTCAAAAATACAGGGTGGTTACCATCGTCTACAACAAGAAGATCGCTGCACCGGTTGTGAATCTTGTCTTTCCACTCCGTGCCAACGCAGGCCACCTCTTGGGCTGTAAGAGGCGAGGTATCAGCCTTTAACGCATAATCTTCGTCTGCACTCTCCTCATCTAGGAGATAAAAAGCATAGAGTGGCAGTGGCTGCACCTCAAATATCGTGATGAGAAATGATCTGGCCATTTCCTTACGATAAAGCTTATCAACACGGTTGATGATGTGCTCAAAATACTCCTCCAGGTCTTTGGGAAAGTCGTTGACAATTTCTCGAAGCTTGCGCATCGTCTCTTTACCCTTGACAGCACGCATAAGGTCTCTAGTGACAAGATGCACCCACAGCCAAACTCCTTTTGCATCGTGGGAAATCTGGTCGATCAACTCGGTGCAAGACGTGTCTGCCTCGAGGGCCTCGAACTTGGCATGCTGTCGAAGTGCTGCCTCCACATAAACTCGCATATCTTCCATTGTCAAGTCTTGCATGGTAAGAGTGTACTTCTTTGACCATAGATTCTTGTCGAAGAATCCGCGAGGCCGACTCGATGCACAGATCTTGACGTGAGGGGCTTGAGAAATAGACTTGATCAGCTCGCCAATTCCCTCCTCACTGCCGTCATATTCATCCAGTCCATCAATGAAGAAACAAAACTTAGTAGACTGAGCTGTCGCTATCTTGATGTTGTCTAAAAGTGATCTCAATTCGTCGAACCCCCATGGCTCATGGTCGAGCCGGTCGGCATTAACGAGTGATACAAGACCACGATCGTGCCTGATGATCTGGTAAAGAATCGATTGAAGAAGTCCAACTTGGGACTTTTGCAGGTCAAACCCTTGGTTCCAGAAGAAGTAACTCGCCCGACATAAAGTCTTGGGGCCTGCCCACTTCTCAAGAGCATGGATAGTGGTTTCGTTGTCGAAGGCGTGTTTCATCAACGTGGACTTCCCACTACCAGGCTAGATCAGCCCACATGTTAGTATAAACGCAGTGAATTTACATCATGTGAGCAACTTACTAGGCCACTGATGCAGTATAAGTCATCATTATCCGATTCCAACCATTGTAAGAAAGAAGTCTTGCTCGGGTCATGTAGCCAAGAAAGGGTGTTCGTGGAAGCTACATCAATCTTTTCCCATCTCCTCCGTATTTCACGAAAATGCAGGCTTTTGAGAACTTTGACTTGTCTCATGCATATTCTTCTTTCGTGTTCAAGGCTCTCGAGTTTAGTACGGAGGCTTGTCACTTGACCTCTGAATTCATCGAAATTGCTGCCCAACTGGCTTGTCAAAGCGCAAATTTGTTCTTTAATGGCGTCAAAATTGGTGGCTTGCTTGATTCCATGGTCCAAATGTTGCTGGCGAATATTGTGCAGTTCTCTGGTGAGCTCAGAGTGGCGGTCGCTAAATAGCCATCAGACCAATGCTTCACATATGGATAGGGCGAAGCTGGCATAAGTAGAACGAAAGCTAACAGAGTATCCTAGAAAGACAGAGAAGCGGGCGAGGGAAAAGCGTCGTGGCTCACTTTTGCAGCAACACACTGAGGTTTGCCTTGATGGTTTGGTCCTGGTCTTTTAAACGGGCCTGCAGTCTTTTCAAGTCTGACTGTGATGCAAACAGTCCAAGAACCACGCGTGGTCTTTCTAGGAATTGAACTCTTGCATCTGGTCGTATCGACACTTTTTCAATAAGTCCTCTGAGGTCCTCGACTGTTTTGTCGCAGTCGCCGGCAGTCGCCATGATTCGACGTTCGGCCGGGGACAGGTCCCTCAAAGCCTTGAGCATTGACATTTGTTGATGCCAACGGGCAACCTCGTTCGATTGGTTAAGAAGCTCATGGATATCAGGAGACACGCCATCCGTAGCTGCATAAACTGACCGAGCTGTTGAAATGATTGAGGCAGAAAACTCAATGAACGTCAAGATGCTCGCCGTAAGGCCAATAATCTCAGCCATCGCGAACAAGTTCTGTCATACGGGCAATCTCAGGGTAACGAATTGGGTAATGAGACAAGTAAGTAGAGCTGGACTGCGATGAAATCTCAAGGCAGAATCAGGCTGGATTCCGGGCTGGCAGGAGCTCAACCCTATCACGTGGCTAGGCTGAGATCAAAACGATGGAACAGCCCTGTAGTAAACATGCAGCAAGTCAGTTAGGCTGCGTCGTGATTAAACCGTTCATACGTCTCAAAGTGAGTAACAAGGCCGGTGTTTCGGGGGTCCAGTACTAAAAGTATGTATAGGTAATTCCAGGGTCGCACAACAAGTGAAACTGTAGCCCGTGCTAAATTGTCTCCAGAGCCGGCATGGATAACGATTCTGTGGTGATAAACATTGAAGGGAATCCCGAAGCCCCTCTTTTGGGTAGAGCCGTCAGCAGTCGAACTCCATTTTCCCAAAACGACAACCCTTTCATTCGGTTACCAGCAAGAGCAGCGAGCGCAGTATGGGAAAACCTCTTCGTCACGATTGTGATGCTTCTGACCGTTATGTGGAGTGTATTCCTCTTTCTGGTGGCAGTTTTCTACACACAACCCTCGACCAGCGATCGTCTGGTTCTTTTATTGGGAGTTTTCATTATTTGTACTTTGGGGCTCGGCCTGGGCATATCCCATAGCCATTTGGGCGGCACAAGCCTCCGTGATGATCAAGACCGGGGAGTCAGACCTTTCGAAATAATGGTAGGCAAACCACCTGATCTCTTCAGAGGTTCTAAGACTTTTGGGGTCAACGCCATCGACGCCAACCCAACTACAAGAGATGGTTTCAGTGCAGCTGTTAGGCCATGGGAAGGATTCACCGTGGGGGAGCCGCGAGTCTCAGAACCTTCAAGGGATAGAGACAGGCTTGTAGTCTCATTGCTATAGAGGGCCGTTGGCCAATAGCACTGGCTGCATTCAATGGCTATATCGTGATAGAGATGGACCAATTGCTGGCTAGGTACGGAGGATGGTAACCTTCCGCCGGTGAAACTTTCGTCGCCTTCTTGGACGTGGACCCCTTGGAGGCTTGTGCCGCTCAGGGACATAGGTTGTTGAGGGCTTACGAGAAAGAGGTCGGGTGTGGCTGTTATTTATATAAGAGAGTGCGCTTCTCAAAATGGCAATAATGCGCTTTCAAAGCGACTTATTTTGGATGCTTGGACTGTATTCGTAACCCAGAAAGCACTATGTCAACAGCACTACCCTGCACTACTCTTAGAATAGTTTAACGCGACGCAAGCGAAGCTGTCAAGTGAATAAACCTCCGGCCGTCATACCCGTCGATCGAGATTGAAATTAATGGTCATGGCGTCAAAGTTGACCCATGACGACGAGATCCAAGACATCGGGTCACGGCACAAAGCATACGCGTACGATGTATTTCTTGGAAGAAACCACTCAAGGAAGTAATAAAAATAGGAGCAAAGCACCCCGTTTTCCTTGTTATTTCCACCTGTTTTGTGGAGTTTTTCTCGTTCCTGGGCCTGTCGCGTGTGTCAGCTGCCGTCTTCCCCGGATTAACGTCACCTACGCTACGTCATAACTGGTTACAGTGAAGCAGGGGTAGCTTACAAGGTCGGGAATAAACAAGAGAGCTCTCTACAGCTTATGATACCACTCTTTCCTTTCTCTTTCACAACAACTCAAGACTTTTGTTAGACATATACTCATAAATCTTTGTTGAAATGGTCGGAAAGAGACAATGGAACGCAGGCGACGGTCAAACTCGCCATCGCAGCCAGGGCCATGTCGGAAATGAAGCTCACCACCGCCAACATGTCGAAGAGCACCCTCGCGATCTCGAAACAGGTCGATACTATTCCTTCGACGGAACGAACAAGCAATCAAGACCGAAACCACGTATCATGCAATTCCAAGATGCAGCGCGTACAGCTCTCGAAGACGCTCGTCGCGGCGAGATCAAGCGTGCTCTTCTGCACGGCATTGATCGCCAGGGTCTAGAAAAGTACCGTAAAACAGACGAAGAACTCAAAGGCATGAAGAATAAAAAAGTGCGCGGGTTTTACGAGAAACAAAACGAGAGGTTGAATGATTGGCTCGAGGTGGATGCTGTTGTCATGGCCATCGCGGACGATGTTCTCGAGTCAATGAATCCGGATCCGGACCACGATGGTGACCTGGAGCGCACTGGAGGAATTCAGCGCGTTGAAGGAAATATTGGGGAGTTGTTGCCTGAGGAGGAGAAGCAGAAGAGGAAGAAGGCAGCGAAGAAGGCCAACTATGCTATCAACATCAATGTGATGGCGAATATTCTGCTTCTTGCTGGTAAGACCTTTGCTGTGTTTACCACGGGGTCGCTGTCTCTCGCGGCATCGCTGGTGGATTCGGCGCTGGATCTGCTCTGCACGCTTATCGTCTGGTCGACGAGTCGTCTTGTTCTTTGGCGACTTCAGGCGATGCGACGTCGATTCCCTGTTGGTAGACGACGTCTTGAACCTCTCGGTATTCTGGTCTTTTCCATCATCATGGTCATTTCGTTTCTCCAGATCCTTCAAGAGTCCTTCTCTCGTCTGCTTCCTCCGCACGCTGAAGCCGAGATTCTCAGTTGGGCTGCTATCGCCTCACTTTTGGCGACAATCATCCTCAAGGGAGGTATTGGCATCGGATGTCGTCCCATTAAATCCAGCCAGGTTCAAGCCCTTGTTCAAGACTGCAAAACAGACGTCATCTTCAACACCCTCTCACTTCTCTTCCCTCTCATCGGCTACCACGCCAACGTCTGGTGGCTTGACCCCGTCGGCGCTGGTCTCCTCTCCCTCTTCATCATCTACGACTGGGGCCACACATGTTTCGAGAACGTGGTGCGTCTCTCAGGCGAAGCAGCGGATGACCACACCCTTAAGAAACTCATTTACCTCGCATACCGATTTGCGCCCGTCGTAGCGGGTTTCAAGAATGTAACTGCGTACCATGCGGGTGATGGCGTCTGGGTTGAGTTTGACGTTCTGCTTGATGAGAAGACGCCTTTGAATAGATCGCACGACATTGCGGAGACACTACAGTACTGTGCTGAGGGTTTGGGTGAGGTGGATAGGGCGTTTGTTACGACGGATTATGCGGCTTCGGGGCCGTTGGGACATGCACTAGATTCGGAATGGAATCATTGAGGTGGTAGAAATATGCATAGAAGCGTAGAGATCGCTAGAGGGGGATTTTTGTATGATAAATGTGTAGAATGAAATATATACCTTTGGTGGTTTAAATGTTTGTTCGTGTGGTTTGGTTGTGGGAATACCATGGAAGTTGATAGTGGTAAGCTACGCCGAGTTAACTTAATTTACTCACGCCAGGGGCATAAGAAGATAGTATTAGCTTAATATTAATTAACTTATAATATCATAAGTTATACTAAACTACCTCACTTTAATATAGTAAAAACGACATGGGATGTCAAGTATTGTGAGGTGAAAAATAGTATTATTCGTTTATGAGTAATCTATCTGTCTACTTAATTAAATGCTAATTCCGCCTATTCGCATGGCGTTCACAGGTCTATGGCGTGCACTCTCTCGACAACTATCATTTCGGTGATGGAGATGGAGATGGGGAAGCTTGTCCAGGAGCCTGGGGAGCATCATGGTATCCATATTGGTTTCCAGTCACGGCTGGCCTCTCGAGATACTTGCTCTTCGTTATCCGTCTCTGTATCATCGGCCGTGTCATCCTCGTACACGCGCAACTCGCTTCGCATAGGTAGCAAGGCTGGCGCGGATTCCGGGCTTCCTAGATGGCGTTCTTCTGCGCTTTAATAGTCTTAGCAAGGAAACAGGGCAGCACTAGGAGGAAGGGCATATCCTCCGTGGCATTGAGAACAACACCGTACCAGCCTTTCCCAACGCGCAACTCATCCTAGTGTTACTTGCTATTCTCGCCGACTTTGAGAAGCGAGTCACTACATGTTCGACAGTTACTTAGACTGAGTTACGTCGGAAGGTTCAACCCAATCTCACCTCCCCTTCGAATGCTCCCCAGGTTATCGCTAGGATGCAACTCTACTGGTCCTCCGAGTCTGTGATCAGCATCTGTCGTAAGGTGCAGTAACCCTCCCAGAGGTCAGCTTGGAAAGCTATCAAGAATACGTTTTCTTTTTCACGATCTGATCACCATTTGTATCTTGGCGACACCACCTATTCCCGGTCCTTCTTACCTCGCATCGATGGCGTATTGGAGTTCTCTGATTGACTCTTTAGGTCTTGTTAGCGGCTTCCTCAGGGATATCTAGTAATCCGTTAATGTCTGAGCATTACTATTTGCAAGAAGGAGCACCTGTCAAAATCATCCATCTTTCTCTACTTATTCTAATATTCCAGAGCTTGGCTTCCTATAACCTTACACAACAACAACGGGCAGCCTTGATCTATCTCTTTGAGATACTAAATAAGGATTCTATATATAAACAACAACAACACCACTACCGCCACCGCCCCCGACGACGACGATAACGATGACAGAGGAGATCCTGGCTGCTGCTGATGTAGTAATGGCCTCCTCTGATGAGAGGGAGCGTCGCCTCTTGCGGCGAGATGTTGTGCGACTGCTTGCACAGCAGCAGCAACAATAATACAATGCCAGAGGGCCCGCCCGCCTCCCGGCTCGGTCGCCGTCCTCCTCGAGCAGCTGAACGAGATCCTCCCAGGGGACAAGGATGCCGAGACCGAGGCGAAGGCTAAGGCTAAGGAGGAGGAGGAAGAGAAAGACGACGTCGTCGTCGCTATGGACGAGGATGGACGAGGAGATAGATGAGGATGACGAGAACCGTCATGTCTCTTGGGATATTACCCCTCCTGGTAAGTTTACTGACTACTCTCTACCTACGATCCTGATACTAACTCAACTCAGAGCATATATTCCTCAATCGACGGCTGCTACGAGCAATCAGGGCTACTCACAGAATTCTTAGTCGACTCCCCATTCCAAAATGTTCCTAAATTATGACCGCCTATACGCTTCAGGACTTTGCTGTAGCCAGAGATGAAATGTGTTAATTTGCTGGGTCATGGATATTAGCTCCATGGCGGATGATGCTAGAGGTCAACCTATCCACATGGGAGGACGATGAACGGCAAAGACCTGGCTGTCATGCCTAAGGGAGCGTATCGATGTACGATAATACAAAAATGCCATGGTCAAGACAATACGGCGGTGGTGTCGTAGAAAAATAACGTTGAGGGGTATGCAAGAGTTGAAGTCGAACTTTGGTGTTGGATAATAAACGGTGGCTAGTTGATTGCATCTGTGAAGGATCATTTTTCGGAGAGTCTGAGCATTACGCTTTGTTATCATCCCCAATATATGAGAGAAGGAGCCCTTTAGAGCAACTGTAAAAAACTCTCTCGGAAAGCTTCAGGTTCTTAGAGTTTCTTTCTTGTGTGCATCTTGTTTTGTTGTCCTTTGATGACAGCTGAAGCATTGTAAGTTGAGGCTCTAGGGTGTGTAAGACAGACGCGGCCATGTACGTAGTGGGGCGACGTCATCCACCTAAAAATGCGTTGCGCCGGGCACCGAAACCTACGCTGGATTACAAGCCTTTGTTGAGAAACTCAAGGCAACCGTTTAGAGTTGTGTGCGTGTCGGACAAAAAATGAAGAAATCTGTTTTCACTACGGGATTAACATGTCAGTTCCTGTCTTTGTGACGCGGATACTGTGGCGTCGCTTCAAATGCCAAGACTTGAGATCTACACAGCCACATCTACAGGCGCCACACCTCGGTCCCAGAGGGGAATTCGACCACCCGGCGGTCCGCTAATCCCTGTTTCTGGTCCAACCTTTTCTGCAGTCTTCTGTTGAGTGTGGCGCAGTAGATAAGCTATGACGCTAAAGCCGGGCTGGGCATCATCTGGGCCGCCAAAAGTCGCCTCCAGGGCCCAAATGACGCCCGGGCCGCTTGGCAGCCGCGCAAACCGTGACAGAGGCAGCCAAGAAAGAGCGAACCAATGCCCATTGTGTATATAAAGACACATGACGAATGCCTTGCTGAAACTTTGCATTAGTCTTTCGCTCCCCTTTTCTTGATTTGGTTCTTTATAAACCACATACACATACGGATACACTACGATACAATCCAGCCTGATCTTGCTATCACTGCTGTTATTCTAGATTGCCTCGCTGCGAGAGAATGGGCTCTCTGTTCGTCATACCCAAAGACCAAGACGCCCAGCAAGCCGCTGACTCATTTGTTAGGCAAAACATGCGCCCTTCGATCGAAACGTCCCTGGGCGACCAGGGCCTTGCTACCGAGCAACGCAGCCTGCTAGACCTCATCGACAAGCTTCAATTCGCACAACTCGACGATGTCAAGCTACCCCAAATCGTCGTCGTTGGCGACCAGTCCGCCGGAAAGAGTTCAGTTCTCGAAGCTCTGACGGGTACACCTTTTCCTCGAGATGCCGGTGCCTGCACACGGTTTGCGACAGAGATTCGCATGCGAAGAGCGAAGGAGACGAAACTAAAGGTTTCCATCATTCCCGACAAATCACGACCCTACAATGATCAAGTTCGCCTACTACAATATGGCGGCGACGTCACCGGTGACACACCTTTCGATGCTATGATGCGTGATGCGACAGAGTTGATCGCTCCACGAAGCATCCCCGGCCGCTTCGCTGCTCGCGACATTCTCGTTGTCGAGAAGAGCGGCCCCGACATGCCACTCTTGACTCTGGTTGATCTTCCCGGTCTTGTCCGAGTCGCCAACCGTGATCAATCCGAATCCGATATCCAGACCATCGAGGCCCTCTCCGACCGATACATGAAGAGCCCGCGAACCATTATTCTTGCTGTCATTGGCGGCAACAACGATTACGTTCAGGCTCCTATCCTCAAGAAGGCCCGCCATTTTGATCCTTCCGGATCTCGCACCATCGGCGTCCTCACAAAGCCCGACATGACCGAGCGTATTGGTCTCGAAGAAAAGTTCATCGAGCTTGTTACCAACAAGGATAAAGAGAACAACTTCAAGCTCGGTTGGTATGTCTTGCTGAACCCCGGCCCGGGCGAGGACTGGCAAACACCTGAGGATCGTGCCGAGCGAGAAGCTGAGTTCTTTTCTCGCGGAAAATGGGCAACTCTGCCACCAGAGATGTGGGGTATTGGTGCACTTCGTGCCAAGTTGAGCACTCAGCTTCAGCGTCACATTGGCAAGCATGTCAAGACTCTACGTCGCCAGATCCAGCAGGCCTTGGAGGGCTGTGAGGGTCAGCTCAAGGCTATGGGTGTCGGCAAAGACACCCCAGAGGAGATGCGTTTCCAGATGGGCGAGCTCTTTACAGCATCTAACAACCTCGTCACCCCTGCGGTGAACGGTAACTACAAGAATCCCTTCGGTGAGCGGTTCTTTGCTAGACAGTCGAGCCCCAAGGGTACGCCATCGCAGAAGCTTCGTGCTCGTATTCGCGATGAAAGCGAGCGTTTCGCAAAACGGTTCCGACAGCACGGTCGTAAGGTTACGTTCCAGAACAACCAGCCTGCTGGTGCTGCCAACGGAGCGAACGGTGCCCCCAATGGCGCTTCCACCGGCAATGGTCTTCCCGCAGCTGGTACAGTTGGAGATCGTTCCAAGAAGGACTTTGCCGAGTTTGAAGTCGAGCCTCTCCTTCGACAGATTCGGGGTAACGAACTTCCCCTCGATTCCAACCCTCGAGCCCCTTACATCCTCTTCCAGGATTACTCCAGGAACTGGCCTGTTTTGGCCCAAGAATACAAGGACAACGTCGGCGTCATCTGCAACGAGTTTCTCGCGGATGTTATCGATCATGTCTGGCCTATGCGCATGCGTGATCCTCTTCGCATGCACTTCCTTGAGCTTAGGATGAAGGAATTGTACGAGAGTGCAGACACTGAACTCGGTCGCCTCACTGATGACATGGAGCTGGAGATTCAGCCCTTCGACCCTGAATACGAGGAACGTCTCCGAAAATGGCGCGCTGAAGCCACTGAGAATGGCGGAACCTACACCGAGGCCGAAGAGGTTTTGGAGAAGATGCTTATCTACTACGACCTTACTGCACGCATCTTTACCCGCAACACCATCACTCAGGTTGTTGAGCGACACCTCCTCCTTGGCATGCTCCGTCTATTCAATCCCATTGAGATTCTTCGCATGCAAGACTCTACCATCGAAGCCATTGCCGCCGAGAACAAGGAGACCCGCGAGCGTCGCAAGACTCTCCAAGCGCAGAAGAAGGCCATTGAGGAAGCTAGGAGCATCTGTGCCAGCCTTGCTATGCGAAGCGAGTTGCGTGCATATGAGGATGATCCGGACGACGATGCAGAGACGGATGATGAAGAGCAGGTACCTAGAGAGGTAAACCGTCGTCAGGTCGGCGCGCCTCAGAATGGTACACCCCAGAACGGTGCACCTCAGGGCGGTCTCCTTCAAACACAGGCTCCTCAGCCTACTCAGCCTACTCAGCCTACTCGGTCGCACGACTCTGTTCGACGCTCCAACCGCGATAGTCGCGACGAGCGCTCCGAACGTGAC
The DNA here is from genome assembly GCA_013266185.1 of Fusarium sarcochroum. Taxonomy (NCBI): domain Eukaryota; kingdom Fungi; phylum Ascomycota; class Sordariomycetes; order Hypocreales; family Nectriaceae; genus Fusarium; species Fusarium sarcochroum. The sequence continues at coordinate 118 of JABEXW010000462.1, read as the reverse complement.
GAACAGCGATCAAGCCGACCTCCTGTGACGCCTCAGGAATCCTACCAGAGTAACCCATACCGACAAGAGGCCAGCCGTGACTGGGAGCCAGTGTATCATGCTCAACAGGCCCCTGGAC
>JABEXW010000461.1:0-10956 GCA_013266185.1 Fusarium sarcochroum | reverse complement strand
TAGTAAAAGATTGTAGAGACATCATCAAGAGAATAGTTAATTTAAATTAATGAGAAAAGAAAAACAATAAAATCAGACGGATACTACGGTCCATGAATGAAACTTTGCTGAAATCCATTCGACTCTTCAAGCTAAACACACACCCTCTGCACACATGCCTTTCTACTATCCCTTAACCTGAACAGTAGTTGCGATGCTCGGAACCCCATTAGAGTTCATCACAAACAACATCCAATAGCCAGGAAGAATTATACCAGCATCGTTCGGAGTAGCAAAGGAATACTTGTTGGTTCCGTCACTCTTCAGCTTCAAGGGAATGCGTCTCTGATCAGTGTTAACGGTATGCGTGGCTGTACCGTAACGGATCAAAGAAGCACTCTTGACAGCAGAGTCCGTGGTGATGGATAAGGTATCTCCTGGCTTAAGAATCTTCTTCGAAACAGATGAAATTTTCGGACGCTTGGCTCGATTGCCATTCTTGTCGAGCAAGTATGCCGGAGTGTAGATCTGTGCATCAAAATGATTGGTGTTACAGTTACCGCATAGGCCGCCACCACCGTTGATAACAGTTGCATCCGGCAACAAGAGTGAAAAGCTATGGTAGACCCGAACAATGGAATTGGGCTGTTGACGGTAAAATGTGTCGGTTGTAGGGTTATAAAGCTCAGGTGTAAGCTGTGGGTTCGCGTCCGAGAAAGGTTCACCGTAAGACTGCCCTCCAGTGATGAAAGTTGTCCCGTCGGGAAGAACAACCGATGTATGGAAAATTCGTGGAAAATAGAGACCATTGCTAGCGAAAACTGACTTGGGCTGAGTGCCTGGCTCTCCGATGGTGATAATATGAGCAAGTGCAACGGCATTGGTGTTTTGATAATCTGGCGAGCCTCCAAACGTTAGGATCTTGCCTGCGGTGGCATCGTACATAACAGCATTACCACACATCTGATCGGGAGCATCGCCACGCTTCGATGTACGTTTACCTGCTGGCTTAGTGTCGCCGTTGCCAGCGGTGTAGTACCAGTTCATTGCCGTGCTAGGGCCAGCCTGGAAAATAGAACCCTTCTTCCACCCAAACAGCCAAGCATGATTATCAGCTCGAAACATTTTTTGTTTATCCTTTGTCAACATGGGTTTTACCAACGTGTTAGGTAGAGACTTCCAAGTCTTGCTAGCAGGATCATAAACCTCCCCGTTCTTGAGACCGTCAGAACCGCCACTCCAAGAACCGCCAATAGTGAAAACGCGACCATCAGAGGTCGTAGCGGAGGACTGATATCCTCGAGGGGTGCGCATGTTGGGGCCGGGTATCCAGTTATCACTTGATGAGATATATACAGAGGTCTTGTTTGCGTCGTTGCCGCCAGTTACGACGATCTCTCCATTACCATCCATTGATATACCGGGACAGAACATATCATGATTGGTGTTGAAGACATTCCGCTGCGTGATTTGGCCAGATGCTGGATCCCAGATAGAGGTGAGGGTATGTCCACCGGGTGTATTGGTGAACAAGTCATATGACCAAGACGAAAACACAAGCACTTTTCCAGAGGTTGGCTCCACGGCGGCAGCAACAGGGACGAGGGGGAAGTCAAGGGTAGGACCCCACTGGCCAATGCCTGGTGCTGGCTTAGTATAAGAACCAGCCTGGTGGATGTTTAGATCGGCGATGCTAGTCCATGATTTACCCTTTCCCTCAGAAAGGGCGACAAGACGGACATGGCGAGCTGGCTTTGTCTCAAAATTGGACACCTTGAGACTCTTATCCCCATACCATGTGCCAAATGCCACCGGGTTACCCCAATTCTTTCCATCTGTGCTGAGAAAAACTTTGTGTCCGCTTATGAAACCGTTGGGACTGCCGTCTTGTCGCGGGAGCATTGAGATGCTGTTGACATTCTTGATGGATCCCATATCAATGGTGATGGTGTGAGGTGGCTTGGGATTGTTGCTGGCACTGAATTCTGTGTGCCAAAAGGTTTTGGCATCATCATCAATGGCCTTTGCGCATTCATTACCCCGATGGTAACTATCACAAGTGGCTTTCCAGCCGGAACGGTTGATAGCGGTTCCGAGAGAGGGTGCTGCACGGGCTGCAAAATGGGAGTTACCGATGTGAGCTCGATGCGGAACGGGAACAGCGACGGCATCCACTTGGCTTAGGGCCAAGCCCAAGCTGAGGCAGAGTAGGCGGCCTAGAAGGCTCATTGTCATTATGCAATGTTTAGATGAGAAGATGAAAGATGAGAAAATGAAATTGATAGAGAGTGACAACAATAACTAGGAGGTAATAAACGAGGGTTTTGGTTTAAATAATTCTTGGTGAGGCGTTATTGACACCATATCATCTCCCTATATATAGGCCAAAGCAAAGGTAGCTCAGGCATCTAGCTTCTATTTCTAGCAGTTGTGTAAAAAGTTTCAAGATTACCTGCATACAATCCGATGGCGCTACAACTTCCGGTGGTTCCCTGATTGGCGATGGTATTGACGCGACGAGCTAGCTCAGCCTCAGCTGAGTCAGATGAGGCCAGGCCGCTACATGATCCTAGATCAGATGACAATTATTGGAAAGGGATTGCGAAGCGGTAGCTATTCTAAATATGAAGTGATTTAGTGTTCCCCTTATGATAGTAAATAGACACTTTAAATATGCTGTATTTCCTACTGAGATCGAAAGATTTGGGTTGATATGGAAACTTACGGAGTAATATGCAGCCTTTCAGGGAGAGTCTTACTGCATATTGTGAAACGTGGCTTGGGCTGTGCTACGATAGTCTTATTCTCACCTTTGAGTCCCTATTCGCTCCTGGAAAAAGAGGTGATATTAGCCTCTTCCAGATACGATGAACAAAAAGAGAAATCGCCGCATTCAACAAACATAGTTGAAAGCGACAGGTGCATGTCAGCTACAGAAGTCTAGAACATGCGATTATTGGCAAAGTATGTCATTCGAGCCTATGAAGATATTAGCAAACCGGGGAAGCAGGACATACAGGGTTTGCTGGAAAAACAAACCTCTGGAAATAGAAGCCTCGTATTGACTTGTAACATAAGGATTCTTTTTGGTGTAGATCAGCCCGTTCCGATGTTAATTATTTAGTAGTAGCGACAGACAGGTGTTCATTTCTTAGAATACTACCTTCGCCTTTCCAAGGTCGTCTTATCATACCCTAAAGGAGAAGCTAGTGAGTCACTGCATCACATTGTCAATAGTAGGAAGCTAAAAAGAAAAAAACACTCGGTTTACAGAGCCAAGTGTAAGTTACCCTTGTCACTTTATATCAGAACTGGAGCCTGAGGGTCAAATAGATAGCATGGCCACTACTGGACCTATCAGAATGAATCTGAGTTATCGGTTGAGTAAAATAATAGAAATCTTGTCTAGTATGGCAAAGGCAGGCCGACTGGATTAAAACTCAACTGTTAGGTTTTTATACTGTCTATAATAGTCTACAAAACTGTACCCATTGATTGGACTCGTGTTTGCAAGTTCTTCTTGTTCCAAATAAGTGTGTAGTCTCTGTTGATTATGATGTTTGTCGCCATTATCTAGTAACAAGCGTGGCTGGCAGGAACACATAAGCCTACTAAGCGTTGGCATTCTTTAGCAAATTTATGCCCCCCTAGTTCGGCACTTACCCCTTTGGATCAGACTTAAGTCAACATGCCAAATGATTTGATGCTTCTTCTCGTATAGTCAAGTGCTTACGCCACTCTAGCTCCTGAACGTAGGATTCCGCGACTAAGGCGGAGTCTTACGACGGTTTGATTGGCTATTCTTTCTCAATGTATCGAGTCACTTCGAGACAGTGAATGATGACTGGGTTTACTATTCTACTAGCTTGCTTGATCGCTCCAATCTCTGTTTTCCTTGAAGTCGCCGGCTTTGGAACCCATCAAGTCATCATTTACTGGTAAATCTCCACGGGCCGAAGCAAGAACCAGAAACGACAATTTTGTTGAAGTCAGAGAGAACTCCTGCTTTTGCACCCTATGGAGATAACAGATCAGTAATGGTTTTCACCTCCATGTATGACTTAACATAAACGTCTGGACTGTCCTACCAATTAGGTCGATGCATCAAACTTGGCTATAATATTAGGTATGGCCCAACGCCACGCTGACCCGACTTTTGAGGAAAATAACACAATTATGATATCGCGTAACGGGGCCGAGCCTTGTACGATTGTGTGATACCAGCCCATTTAGTTATATGGCCATGGACTAAAAGGTCCTGGGCAATAACGATGCTGTTGACGCATGACGCTCGTGATCCTGTTGATACTTGGTTTATACGTTCAAGTTTTGAGGCAGTGGTTATGAGGACGTCAGCGGTCACCTCTTGTTTGGCTGTTGTACAACGTTGATTCTCTCCCCAACCTGGGTGATGAATGCATCATCACCTCCCGCAAGATCTGACGGTGCCGCATTGCACCCTGGCAGTCTTTGTAATAGTTGATATTGCTTCCGACTACTCTTGGCAAAGATACCTACTGGTCTGTGTACTTTCTCATGATGTTGCAGGTAACATGAGCTTTTGCTAGATCACCTCTTCGGCAAAAAATCAGAACTCACTCCATTCGGACATGCGACGCTCATGACCCAAGGTCCGTTAACATAAGTACCATGGTAACTCATCCGTACACAATAGCTACCTCCTATATTTGATAACAAGTTCTACGATGCTGGTAGATCTCGATTCGTACAAGACTCGATATCTCCTTAGCAGCGTATTAGGGTCTGTTAAACTGCCTCGTTCATGATGAGTCCTTGTCCTTGGAAACGTATGTTATATCTCCTATGAGATTCTATTGTCATTCGAATGTAATTACGCTGCATCAAACTTGCTATATATACTTTGTCTCATTTTTGGTCTATTCCTCGATGCGTAATAGCTAGACTGCATGATTCTCTATTGCTGTTAAAATTATCTGGCTTACCAGCATCGTTCTATAAATTCCACGTACTCAAGAAATTGTTCACAAAGACCCACCGACTCCCATAAAACCCTGTGATATATTTTCGTGTCATATCGTTTCATCGAGGTTGTAATAAACATTTCTTTTGTCGCCCATTACCTTTGGCAATGAACAGTCTGCCGCTGCACAAACTCGGTAACTCGCAAAGTCATTATGGTTAGTGGTGCGCGTTCCACGTTTTCCTATACGCGAAGTCAAGCCTGTTATAATTGGGCTATGTAGACCACCTATCCAGTACACAGAAGAGGGTTGATACTTTATGATCCCAAACGAACAGTGAGGCCGCTTGCTATATCTGTATTAAGACGGTGCTAGAGAGATGGTTAAGGCGCTGCTGAAATTTAATCCTCTCCAAAAATGAGCTGGCCTAATTTGTAGTAAAACTACCCATTCGCTTCCTTGTTGCTACCAAATCTGTGAGTGGACTCGCAAGGCCACTTAGCAGGAATACTGGTGATACTGTCAAATTGAACGTTTTCCCAACCTCCATTGTCGATATGTTGAGGGGCAGAGAGACAAAATCTCAGATAGCCAGTTCATCCAGAGTTTCTTTCCGGTGTCCGCTTTCCCAAACTCGTATTGACGGGTGATAGCGAGCTCCACGCCATCCGGGATGTCCTCAGGGACTAGAACACCAGGAGGATACACAATTCCAACCAATCCCTTACCCTCTAGCTCGAAACCTGTATTGGCACAGGACTCGAGAGTAGCGTCTGAAGGAACAGCACTAAATATGTCTGCAAATTCTCCCTTCTCCTTCAGTCGAGTACTCTTGGAAAACTCCGTCCTTGGTCTTCCTCTTCCAATTCGTGTCGTGCTGTCATACATTCACTAGGCTTAGAGCGTGTGTTATCAGTTCCGATAGAAACAATATCTCCGAACACGTCGATGTCGTTGAAGTAAGGTTAAGGGCCACGATTGGTGATGATGCCGCGTGTTTGAAGTGCTTGTTCTCCAGAGTCATAGCAACGACTCGTTAGGGGGTGAGGACTTAGCTAACAGTATGGGCCGGATTGGGTAAAGTGGTGATGACCGTTGGTGAGCTTTGAAATGCAGCAGCACCACTGTTCAGTTCCGGGTTTCAGTTGTTGAAGTCATCATAGACTCCGGAGAGAAGAATTGAGGCTGCTATATGGATAACAATGATGAATATCACAGATACGGAAATAGGATGATAGTAACCCTGTCTCTAGTTCTCTTACTTTAATACTCAGACAACCTGGCATAATTGGTGGACGTGACCGCGAAACGTCCAGTTCACCAATGTGAGCTCTGAAATTCGTGAGCATCGGGCATCTAAAGTCCCGATGGTACCAGCTGGGGGGCCTTGAACGACTACTACAAACATATTATATATACTGAAGTAAACTCAGATACTAAATGGAACGTCTAAGAATTATGTTCATTCAATAAAAGAATAATGCCGTCTCAGCTATTACCTTCATCCGTTAGTTTAGGACAAAGTCATCAAACGCAAAGTCAGGGAATTCACTTGTCTCCTTGCATGAGACAGTGACAGACATGGATGTGGCGTCTTCAGCGGGCGTAAAACTATGTTGGAACAGTTGATACTCATACGGCGAGATGTCGTCGTTAAGATCAGAGGTTTGAGAGTTTGAACCGAAGGCAATTGTGAACGCGCAATCGCCGGCTGAATACGCCGATCCAGCTGACCAATTGAACTGGAGATCATACGCCTGGCCTGCGTTCAAGGAACTTGCCAATTGTTTGGTCATCGTACCCGATCTCTTGGTAAATTCAAGTTGTGTGTACCTAGGCCCGAGTTAGAATACTATTGTAAACGAAATATATGTGGAAGACACTTACAAGAAGTTGTTACCCGAGTTAGGTGAGGGGCCGTTAGCATCTTCGGTTCCCGCTTTGATAGTCATACCATTAGTACCAAACCAAGCATACGCACTATCTTCAGTCGCTCGGATCTCGAAGCTAGGGTTTTCTATGAGTGCGCCCGTCTTGGGATATGCCTCGCAGCCCCCAACCCTGATCAGTGCAGTATCATCGACGTAGACTGCTCCCGGTTCTTGGTTACCGGTGCTGTAATCACAATAAAGGATTATTTGGAGCAAAAGTGGACCGGCTGGCATTTGGAAGCGTACTGAAAAAATGCTGTAGCCAGTCGACGACGTTGCGTCGAGATTCACTTCGGCCGCTTGATAGACAGTGTTATCGTTGTAGCCACCGGTGATATAGCACTGTCCGTTATCTGGCAGAGTTTTAGCCTTCCAGAAGAAATGGAAGTCGTAATCTTCGCCGGCTATGACATCTTCGGCGTTGAAGTTTTGTTCGAGGTAGATGGCATTGTTTGAGGGTTGACCGGGCAAAAGTCTGGCGGTTGTTAGCTTCCCTAGTCTAGAATATAGAGGCTTATACTTACGCCGACCACTCTCCGGTTCGAGCATTAGATTCGTCTTGCACAAATTCTCCATTGTTATAGAAAGCCCATGCCTGGTTGCCATTTTCAGGCTCAAAACCCGGGATTCGAGCGACATTCACAGGGCAGCGAGGTGATTCCGGCTCTGCAGGGATGAGTAGCGTGGCCTCAGAGGGGGCGCTGGGGTCGACGGGTGTAGCATCGCAGTCCTTGGCGGGATCTCGAACCTCAGTGTCATCGATATAAATTGTAGCGGTGTATCCGTTGTTTGCCTGGGGACAAGAGATACCTATCTCAACGACAGGGTCCAAATTGTCTGCTGAAATGAATCTCTCAGAGTACAGGTGGTACTCGGAGTCGGACGGAAGTGGCACTCGCTTGAGAAGTGTATAGTAATCGAAGGTAGCAAACAGAAAGCATTGTGTATCGACCGATGGAGGATTCGCGACAGCATAGTAAAAGCTGATTGTATACTCTGTTTCCGACACGACAGTTATGCGCTGCTCCATGCGTCGTTCTTGTCCGTTAGGAACAGGTAAAACCCTTGTCTCAATTAGCAAAAGTCGTCAAGAAACGGAAAGAATCAACATACGCTAGCCAATCTCCAGTTCGAGCGTTTGCTGTGTCCTCGGAAATTTCGCCGCCGCCCCAGTAGAAACCCCATACGTCTCCGTCGTTTGACGGCTCAAAGCCGGGCCTTCTAAGCATGTTGGTGGGCTCGACGCAGACTGAAGTGGTTGTGGTTGTAGGGTCTGCAGAGGTAGTTGTGGAGTCCTCAGACGCCGTGGTATCAGCAGAAGTCGTGGGATTGCCTGATGTCGTGGGGTCGACAGACATCGTGGAATCAACAGACGTCGTGGCATCGTTAGACGTAGTGGAATCGACAGATATGGTGGGACTACTGAAGGTTGCAATCGTTGATGAGGTTGGATTACCTGAAGTTGTCGGGTTGCTTGACGATGTGGGATAACTGAGAGTTTCACTGCTGGATGAAGTTGGATTTCCAGATGTTGTAGGATTGCTGTCAGTTGTGCCATCAGTCGACAATGTGGTATCTGGTGATGACGTTGGATCGGTCGACATAGCGCTACTACCTGAGATGGAAGTCGAGATGGTCGGGGATGATGATAGCGTTTCAGAGCCTGACAAGCTTAACGAAGTCTTGGTTCCTGGGCGACATGGCCCTGCGTCAGCTCCCAAGAGGTTCGCCGCTGCAATAGCGGCTGCAATTGCTTTGAGCGATACCATTTTAAATGAGTGACTGCTTCACGACTCACACAGAGCTCGTAAAGTGAATAGAGGATTGGAGTAGCTAAAGACTACACAATGGAGCACTCTCATAAGATATATTCTCTGTATGAAATTATGAATGTAAATCTCTTATCGAATGCCAGGTCGTATGACTTGGCCCAGGCAGCGGGCGTTATTTGCTAGACCCAAGCTGTGAATCCAAATCTCAGCCGGTCGTTAATCAGTGACTGCTGGCTAACCGAAATACATTTAGTTGCTTCTGTAAGATCGATAGCTCCGGGTTAGTTCAGCGAATTGCTGATGTTTGCTCCGGTCAAAGCCGAACTTATCAAGCGTAGGGCTGGGATTGGCCACAATGCTTCATGTGGATCGAAACTCAACGTGCTGAGATGTTAGTGGCGTAAATCAGCTGCTGTACCTTGAATCTTTTAGTGTTCTTTACCGCTGGGACCTGCCTTAGCGTCGTGCTCGTTTTGGCTTTACCTCCGCAACTATTGATTCTACATAAAACTATTGAAATTTCGATAGACCTTAATGGTGCTCACGCCGAAGGATGTCCACTTTATGACCCAGCTATTATTCGACGCTGCGGGGCAGGTCTCGTAAAAAGCCAGCTATCGTTGATTGGGGTCTGCTTCTGCGGCTAACAGCTGCAGGGAAAGAACAAGGGGTTCTTACTGATTAAGAGGTATATTGCAATTGCCTCTGGTTCTTGCAAACCGCTTTGCTTTACTTTGCGCCTAACTTGTCGATTCTAGCCCTGGTATTCTATCATTCGCACGATAAATTGGCATACTTGGTATTGCCCTCTACTAGAAGGGAACCGCACTATTGGCTGGTCCAGAGTCTGGTGTTTGTATTTTAGAACCTGGTTTTGGTCGCGGAACGTCGTGCTGTCTCCTGCGCTAATCTATATGAATAAAATTGAGATTCCCCAAGCAAACTAAGACTGACAGATCTCCCAATAGTATCTCAGTTCGTCAACCCTTAGCAGCACAGCTACATATACGATCATTGGAGTCCTAGACCAGTTGACGCCCTTGATCAGCGCGGTTTGAGGGGCAAAACAGAAACCAACTACGATGCCGCCGATTATAGAGGGTATAGCAAGGTAGCTCAAAAGTCTCTGGGCGAATAGTCACTTCTCTCCGTAGTACTTACATCAAGTCCATGTAATTAGACATACTGGTATGAGAGCGTCAAGTTGGACTTGCAGAAGAATATTGAGATTCCAGGCAAGGTTGTGGACGCCTAGTGGAATGCCAGCAAAGGCCCGACCTAGTAACTGGTCGCATAGCCTTCTTTTTCTAAGCGCCAGCTTGGATGCCGATTATATGTAGCCAATTGCACGCCCAGATAACATTTCAGTCATCAGCCATTCAACTCATGCCTCGATTAGACCCGCAGTTAGAGGCTCTTTACATGTCATACTCGGATTCGGCAATGAAGCTTCGGTCTATTAGCTGTAAGAGTATCTTGGTACTGCATGTGAAGGCACTGTGACCCTGAAAGACCTGGACTTGTTGGGACTCTGATCCCTTTGCTATGATGAAGCTTCAGGCAGCGTGGGAGAAACTTCTGAGGCTCCAGAAACAGAGAGCAACGGCACAGCTGGGAGTCTAAATATTGTACTGTGGCGCCAAGCCCTAGAGTAAGAGTCGGAGTACAAGTGGCATCGACCATAGATTCTCTGGTACTCCTCTCTCGACTGACTCTCTTGATACTAGGTATATTACAGCGTTCACTTGGGCCAACACTTCTAGGACTCGTACCGCCCTCCTACGCTCGGGCTTGATTTCATTGGCAATGCCCTGGGTGTCATACCCTCTAAGTAGCCCCTTCTTACATATGAAACCCTGTTTCAGAGGTCCGTGGCTTTAGACGCACGTCCGGAGTAAGTTCTGGTCTAAGGCTGGTTCCTCTCTTTAGTATCGAAACAGGTCTTCTGCAGCCTAGAGGCACCTTTGTGCGAACGCGATAGCGGATATTGACCTAGCTGAAAGGTCGAGGGTGCGCGTTGGCACGTAGGACTAGGTGGACTCCGCCCAGTGCGAGAGAGTCAGCGCCGCGAGGTATAAGCTTGATCTAAGCTATCGAGCTGGGGTTAAGGATATCCATGCCCGACTCCTTCAACGTCTTCTTGGGCTTAGCAGTTCTCATTTTAATATCCATTCATAAACAGATCTCGTTTCCTTCTTGCGTTCCATAATTCATTGGTGCTTGCCATGTCATAGCTATCATAGAGACATTTACAATACTAAGGTTCGCAATCTGGCCGCAACGACATCATAGACAACACCACTATCTAACTAAGGTTTGCTCTACAACTTC
>JABEXW010000459.1:0-15942 GCA_013266185.1 Fusarium sarcochroum | reverse complement strand
AATAAAGAAAATCACCGCCTATCACCATTTCGGGCTTTAAGCCTTCCACTGTTAAGCGGTCGCCCCCAATCTGTCGACTTTTTAACTATATCTCAACCTCATCACCCCGGCTCGTGCCCGAGACCCATGTATCCTCTCACTGCAATTGCCCCTTTTGTCTTAGTGACATATAACTATATGTTACCTCTCGATTCTCGCCCTGCAATGAAAGTTGTGCTAGTCTCGCGTCCAAGTACTGGAGCAAGGCATACTGTAACCTCGATGAGGGCATAGAGAAAGACATGAAGAAACTAAGACTCGTGTTTGACGAAGAAACGCTGCAAGCTATCAAAACTTTGACCATGAAATCAAATATAATGAAAGCAGAGAATTTCTAAAGGGGGTGGGAAATTCGCACTACAAGAGACTCAGTGCTAGGTCAAAAGGACAGTTACAACGACTCGCATTGACAAGCGACAGAAAGTTAAATCTCGAAACTAGCGAGTGTCTGGCCAACATCAAGTCCGATTACCAGACACAGCTCGAAATGAAGGATGGCTCTGAAACAGATCAAGGCACTGCTTCCTGGCACGAGCTACTTGAGATCTGTAGGGAGAGGCAAGAGTCAGCAGAACAGAGGCAGGCAGCTCACACGGTCACATTCTTAGGGCGAGAACGAACCGTCAATGAGCTCTGGGCGAATGTGGTAGATGGTATCAGCAAACTTAAGCCAGCTGGTGATGCGGCATCGTCAGCTCATCCTACTGCTGGTCTCGTCTGGGGCATCATTAAAGTACTTCTCGCGGTAAATATTCCCCTTCCCTCGGACCTATCCGATCTTTAACATTCGGTCACTAGTTCGCGGTGCAGGGAGAAAAGGGCTCTAAAGAAGCATTGACTGGCATTTCAATAGCAGTGAATGCAATACAGAGGGCTTCTGTATACGAGTCCCATATCCAGGAGATCGCCGAAAGTGAGACCTCGCAGGCCCATCCGCATCTAGCTGCCTTCGAAGCATGTCTTACTACCACCTACGAACGAATTTTCAAGTTTTTTTATGCCGCAGCTACATGCTTGGGAAGAAGTAAACCTGGTTTATACTGGTACGTGTTTTGGGATGGCGATGACATCCTAAATTTCGAGAAAGACATCCTCCATTATGAGCAAAGCTTGTTCCAAGATGCACACGACAGTCAGATGATTATCCAAAATACTATTATAAGCCAAATGCACGAGCTGTTACGGGAGCAGCACTTACAGGCCTCGGCTCAGCGGAGGAGCTTGGAAGAGCTGCGCAAAGAGCGCAGAGAGGAAACGGGCGATCAAAAAGCTAGATCAAGCGAGATTCTTTCTTTAATATCAGCCTTTGGGGAGAGACTAAGGGAAAACAAAAAGCTTGAAGTGGAACACTCTCTGAACGTGGACCGTGAGGTCATGCTTAAGTGGATTTCCGATGCCAAGGTGGAGGATCACCATCATGATGCTGGACGCCGTCGTACCAAAAACACAGCCAAGTGGATCTTGAAACAAGAAAGTTACCTAGAGTGGAGGAACACACCTGGCCCTTGTCTTCTTTGGATCAAAGGCAGTCGTCCGGGTCTTGTACAATCGTACGCGGGGACTCGAAGATGCACGGCGTATACGGAACCTTTCGGAGGCAACTGGAAAGACGTGGAGACTCGGCGGTAATCAAGACCATGGAACCAACTGCGTAGACTCGATCGAGGTCAACGGCTGCGCTCTTGTAAAATGGTTGATTTTGCGCCTCATTCGAGGTAACGACCAAGGCTACCTAGACATTTGTGACGGGGAGATTAGCGACAGTTATGACGAGGACAGCGATGATGGCAGAAATGGAGATGAAAACGAAAATGCTAAAAACGATCACACGAACAACGACAGCGCCGTTGCCCAAGGCATTGTTAGACCAACCATCAGAGAACAAGACGACGCCGAGCGGGAACGAACGGACGTTATTACTGACCAACAAATAGCGGAGGCGATTGTGGGAGCACGATCGCGATAGAGTTGGTCCCTGTCTAGTACGAGCGTTTGGCTTCGCATCCTCGAAGAACATTGATATCATGGCGAAGGGATTTGTAGCGCTGTTGGAGAGAATGGGTAACCAGATCCAGGGCGAAATAGGAGAGATAATGCGAGATTGGACCTTATTCTTGGATTTAGCTGCAATTTGCGAGGATGAGGACGAGTTCTATTTGATGCATTTGGCACAGTTACAGCGGGGTGGGTACCTCGCCGAAGAGCCACTGGACGAAGAATTCACGGGTCTGTACTCAGACTAGGCAGAAGATCTTGATGTCACTGATGATGAGGCTGAATGGTAAGGTTCAAGTAGTATTTAAAAGTTAATTTTCCTTTTTCATGTTTCTTTTCTCTTATGTTAGTATTACCTATGTGGATAGTTGAATTTATTGCTCGCTTCAAAAGCTGCTAGGGAACCTTCTCTAACCCGGTCCAGCTCTTGATATATAGCGTATCTTATTTGCAAAATCACGCTCTTCACGTAGCTGCGTCATGTGCTTGCCAGCTCGGACTGTCCATTCAAGATGCTGCTTCTGGCGCAAGCTCGTCCAAGTAGCCCTCACAAAATTCTGTAAGAGGGATAAAAGTCTCCTCACCATCTCGGGAGTCTGTGTACACCCCTCCAAGACTACACGACCCATCTTTATCCTCAGGATAATACTGAGAGGAGATCCAATGACGTCCATCAATCAATCGCTCCGACAAATGCTCCTTGGCTTGTAGAGACTCTGAAGCAGCTCCCAACAGCCTTCTCGCTAATGGATATAACCAGAGGTCCATATATCGGTCAATGAAATTACTTTTCTTGCAAGTGCCATGGTAAAGAGGGTAAATGTGCCCAGTGGCGATGTTAGTGCCGAGTTTTACTTTCCTGATCCATTGACCAGCGGGCTGATCATGATCGATGGCCTCATATAATTTAGTCAAAGCCGTCGCGACAAGACCTGGCATCTGGATAGTGAATGGCTTGAAGGGGTGTTGCTTTTTCGGATTATTCATTTTTATTAGACTGCGGTGGCCAGGACGGTTGAACGCAATGTTACGCATCCATTCCACGTTCTCGCATTGCGTGCAAGTAAAGGCTGACTCATGATCAACCGCGATACCGTAGTCTGTTTGGTCGGTACCAAAGTCACTAGATGGTGGAAGTTTTCGATTGCCCTTGAGGCCTGGGACGTCACCGCCGGCAATAGCCTTGGTTCGGTTGACTTCCTGGCGGCCATAAAGTTTGCCCAGGTAATATTGGTCTGAGTTCCGATATTTGAACGTGGCATTCCATGTATTTTCGATCAACATCAGTGCTGCGTCGATGCAGTCACGTAAATCACCCAAAGGCCCAATTACAGTGCCCGAGTTGAAATGTTTAGGATCCGCGTATCGCATGCTACGGTCCTGGATATACCGGCCGTAGACATTATGGGGGAGAAATGATTGCGGGACAGCCCAGCACTGTGGTTCATCGCGTTTCCGTGGAAAGCAGGCCTTATCCGCACCCCAAAGAAGACTTTGGCGAAGGCCATGCTCGTGAGCTTGATCAACGGGAAGACCGAATCGATCAGCAAGAACCTGATCATGACGCTTCATAATCTCAAAATATCGCGCGATTAAAACCTCGGAAGGTAGTTGGGCGAGGACATCGTGACCATCGACAACGATGACTAGGTCGTCAGGATACTTCCCAGCAGGTCCGTGCAAGTATCGCTGGATGCTGTACAGCTTTGCAATGTGAGCGACCTTTGCGTCGAACTCGTCTTCGCCCTTGTAGCCAAGTATAGAAGGGATCGGATATCGATTGGCGAGTACAGAGATGACATTTGCGCAGAGGTTTAATGTGGGTTCGGACGCGGGGATGAGGTAGTGTAGTCTAGATGTCTTGGCAGAGAGATGGTCGTTCGTTGATGTTGGAAATTGAGCAGCTCGGATGATATCCTGCAGAGATAGAGATGTGGTCAGATTGATGCGATGTTTCGGTGGGGGATGTAGAAGACTTACTGTTGGGCTCAGAGTGTAGCAAAAGATTAAAACAACAAAGATTATAACGCTGCTAGCTAGCAGCCTTTTTGGTGTCAGCCACCACCAAGAGACTAACGGCTGCATCTTGAGTCGTTTTTTTCTTACAAGAAAAGGGAGAACTCGGCCTCTAGACAAGGAAGGAAGCATGCTCTTTTTAGTGGAAGTTCATGATGTGAGATAAAGCAAGGGAGGAATTAAGACGAGTGGCGTCCCTAGGTAATGGTTATAGACATAAATGTTGAAGCAAGGGAGCGAATGTTGTTCCATTCCTTTGAAGGTTCTTTCTTCGGTCTCGCACTTCGGAAAAGAACCTTGAGACCTAACTAGTAAAAGGATGGAAATCCTGAAGCATGAAAAGCGCGTAAAAATATAATCAACAGCTTCATTAAAAGGAAAGCCCAACTTAAAAACGGCATGTCTTGATATCTGACAGACTGGACGCTAAATAAAGACCATGTATCAGAAGGAATGCCTCTCAAGCTTTTACTAGCACTTGGGCCCAGTGATGCACTCATTCGAAAACATTAAAACTCTCCCGTTCCTTAACTTATGGGCCAAAGCCTTGTGGGGCTTGATCCTTGCCACGTTTCGTTAAGATGTACTTCCCACGTAGTGTGACCTAAGCACGTGTCGGAGTATTTTCTATCGTTCTATTCTTAGCCTCTGCAGGCCAAGAGTTAAAACCACCATGCTGGACAAGTCTTCACGCACCGGGCAAATATATGTGATATATTCATCGTTGCATAACATATATATCCCAATTTTACTTCTGTCTTTTTCTTCTTCCTTCTTCCATCTCTTTTTACTTCCCTGTTTTCCTTCCTTTCTCGCGACCAGCGTTTATCAACGGGATGACATGATTGGCCCACCAGACTCGGCTAATTAAACTTCCGGGTACCTGGGGTAAGCTTCCCAAGCTCTTCCAGCTCCCTGCCAGACTCCACTTGGCAGGTAAATCATCACGACTTCAACTCACTGTCTAAGATCACCTCGACGACTTGTTTCTGACCAGATTCCTAGATTTTCGAGGTCATTAATCCTCCTTTGAGCCGTCGCTTGTCCAATATGTCATACTCATTTCCTCCCCCACGATCTCGCTCCGACAGCCATAACCTTCACCCTGCATTTGTCCGTGAGCTCCTTGACCATCACACCTCGTGCATTGGCGAGTCTCACGACTACGCAACTTCATGACCTCCATCTCACGATCCATCACTATGGGATGACGATGAGGACACGCCTTCATCTTGACCACGCGCTTAAGGCTATATCTCCTTGCGATCAATTGACCCCGCCTTTGACTCCTCCTTCAACACTTTGACCTACGCAACGAGATAAGCGAGTTGATCCTGATGGCGAGATTTTGTTACATTCGACTCGCTCTTGTCCCACTGAGATGGGAACTACCGAGGGCGAAAGACGCTATGCTAACGATGGCTGAAGCGCCAATTGGCTGGTCTTGGGGCAATAACTTCTGGGTGCCTCGTATCTGGCATGTTTCAGCGGCCCCATGCAACAAAGCATTGTGTAAGCACAACTGACCTATCGAAGTACCCGAATTCGATCGACATGATCCCTTGACTGTTGACTCTTGGCCTGAGTCATCTTGTCCATGCACAGACCCCAACGATCGATCGTTTTCCTCCCTTGAGTTCCTCCACTGGACAAAGCGATCCTGGCAGTGCGAAGACTCTCTCGCCACTACCTTTCCTCTTCGACGATATGGCACTCTAGCTGTGTCCCCTGGGTGGACCCCGAGTAGCCAAGGCCGATCATCTCTGACTCTGCTCCCATAGAGCAGGTCTCCCGGCCCCATGCGACTCGCTTGTCGCTACCAACGCTCAGGGTGTAGTTCCTGCAACTGCGGCTTCTTAATAAACATGCCTTCAAAACCTTGAAAGCAGTCAATCCTTTGCTTAATTGAGCGCCAGGGTGGGCGGGGTAGTGAGACACTCAAGAAAATCGTGGATTGCAAAGGTTGATGAGAAGGATTGGTATATTCAACGTGCCCATACTTTAGGGTTGATATAGAAAGTCCAATACTTTATAAGACGTGGCTTATTGGTAACTATTGGATTCAAAAACACCAAAGGGTCGTATTGTACGAAGAGAAGCTGAGGATCTGGAGCCCGCGCCGCGTCGTTAACGGAGTGACATGTCCATATTGTAACCTAATAACATGCTTCGTTCAGACATAATCATATGGTATAATGCCCAAGAGCCTTACTTTCTCCCTCAAACTAGGGATGGAATAACGTGCCTGCCTGGAACTACTTGAAGCCTTGGAACCCCCTTATCTGTTTCTTTTGTTTACTCCTCTTGCCAAGATCAGGCTGTACCACCCCTACCGCTGGATGCGGGTCAGGGCCAGTTCAGCTGCTGCAGAGGAGCGAAGCGTCTTAACCTGAACATCCAATAGGAAACAAAAAGGATGAGTTGTCACATACGAAGCGCTTGTGGTAGTGTGGACAGCTGAAACCAGGCTGCCATCAGTCGATCGTAGCATGAGCTTGAATCCTATTGAGTTTTGGGAACCCCGACAAATTCTCAGCTTGAAATATCGCATGAGAGACTTTCTGCGTACAGAGCCCGTCTTTTTTTAACGGCGGAGAATAAAGAGAAGAACAAAAAACCACACTCTACCGATCAACACAGGAGCCTATTTCGTTTCAATCCTATTCAGGTGTCCACAAGAACCAACCATGACCTCAGAGGCACGATTTCCAGATGCAGTTTCCGAAGTGGCGACTGATGATATCAATTCATCCAGCGACCATGATTCTGGTTCTGACTATGAACTATCTTACGGAGAAGCTCCCGACGACGGCTTTACGGATACTGAAGAGAGTGACGACGTCGAAGACAATGACACGCAGCCGTCGGTGCATGGATGCCTTTTGAAGATGACAAGAGATGACCAGCGCTCTGGCCACACCAGCATTGAGGAGCTCCGGACGCTCCTCGATAAAGACAATACTCGAGTCGATGCCCTTAACACCGAGAAAAAAAACACCGCTGCATGTTGCAGCGGAACACGGGCTTTTCGATGCAGCTAAAGAACTCATCGAGGCTGGAGCCAAAGTCGGGGCAAAAGATGAGGATGATCGGCAGCCTCTACACTTGGCCTGCATGGAGGGTCAGATCGAATTGGTCAAGTTGCTCTTCAAGAAGGAAGCAGATATTGAAGCCAGACAAGTCCACGAGGCTACTCCTCTTGACGAAGCTTGCTGGAAGGGTCACGATGGTGTTGTGGAATTCCTTCTTGAGAAAGAAGCAAACAGTCATGTCGTCGATGAGAACCAATGGTCACCTCTGCATTCGGCAAACTCTTACGGCCATGAAGAAGTAGTCCGTCGACTACTTCTCCACGACAAACGAAACATTGATGACACTGAGATTGATGGCCAGACGGCTCTACATGTAGCCACCTATGCTCGCCACTCCAAAGTTGCTTCAATCTTAATCGAATTCGGGGCGAAGCTTGGAGTCCGAGACAAGAGAGGCTGGACACCTTTGATGGCAGCAAGCGCAACGGGCGCCATCGACATCGCTCGTCAATTGATCAAAACCAGCCAGCAGAGGGATAAAGGCATCGTGCCGCGAGATGCGAATGCGCAGGTTGACGAAGTAGACGAAGACGGGAAGACGGCACTACAACTCGCCTGCGGTGCTGAAGCCGATGACCAGAGCCAACCACATCCGCATCCGGGAGAAATTTCCAACCAGGCCTCCTCCGATGGCGGGAGTAGCGCGGATGCTAAGCTAGGCCCACATACGGCAGTCGTCAAATTGCTACTGGAGGCGACGGCCAATTGGAGGCTCAAGACTAAAGCAAATGAAACGCTGTTACATCTGGCTGCAACAAGTGGCGACCCTGCGCGGATTGGGCTGCTTCGAACATATATGAACGGGGAAGATCTTGAAGACCAGACGAGCTATGGCTGGACTGTACTATATTCGGCCTTCAAGGGAAGCGCTCCAGCGAATACGTTAAGGACTCTCATCGGTCCGGCCCTTCCTACGGCTGCCCAATTTGGACCTGGCCATGCCGAAAACGAGGTGCTCGTGTGGGCTGCTACAAAACATGAAACCCATGATATTGCAAAATCGATTCTCCGAGCAAAGGCAAGTAGAGTGGAGATGCGGTCTAGCCCTCCATCTGACGATGCTGGTCCAATTGCGTGGGCGGCATTTGTACGCCTTCCACGAATCCTCTCACTCCTCATTGCTGAGTCTCCAGACAACTCTGAGACCGACAATACACTGGAAGAGTCACTGAAGACGACGCTGGAAGGTGCGAAGAAATTGATTGAGGACGCGGAGTGCAAGGAGCTTGCACAGGTGCTGTGCTTGCTGATCATCAACACTAGCCGGAATCCTGGCATTGAAACTAAGATAACAGACGCTGCCAAAGCGATAAAAAGTCATGTGGACCATGCACAGAGCTCAATCTCTAAGCAGAAAGCGGCGAGTATCACACGGTCCGAGCCCGAAGCAGTCCAACACGGCATTCAGGACAAAATTGCAAGGAAAGGCGGTGTTGTGGCCAAGAAGAAGCCCAACCTGCAGGAAGGCAAGACGAAGCAGCAAATTCCAGGAAGTCCTCGACGTGAGAACCTGACAGCAATCTACGATATATTACGCGACCCTCCATTCGCACGTATTCAAAGAGACAAAAAGGAAATCCCGCTCCATCAGCCGGATACAAAGCAAAAGCAGAGCAACGAGTCATTTGAAGCTAGTGTCATCCGGTTCTACAAGGAGAAAGACGAGTCGGGGACGATTTCAAGACATCGAACGGTCAACGAGGTAATCTACGACAAAGGCCCAGCAAAGATTATAGAAGCAGCCATCAATAATTTAAGCACTATCATCGGCAAAGGTCATAAACTACCTAAGTATATGATAAATCCAAAGCATAGGCCTAGCTTTACGTGGGTTCACCTGCCTGCACCTAATGTAAGTACCTTCCAAGAATGTTCGCTGAAGAGATTGCCACTGACTCGGAAAAGATGGCGTGGATAGATGTAAGCACACTGGAATTCCTTATTCCAATACTGGAGCTATACCAGATAAGCGCATGCACACTAACCGGCGTCATAGCATCTTTTGGCCAAAATTGCCGAGGACGCGAATTACAACGCCCATCAGTACCATGAACTCAAATCCTTCTTCAGAGATAGTTGGGTAGAGGTTCCAGACCGACAGGCGAAATTCAGGGTCATGAGGCCACGAGTCAAGGTGAGGCAGGACGAGATGGCACAGGAGTCTAATGACAAAAGTGAGAGGGAAAGGGAAGAGACGGAACCGAAACGCAGACAAGACAAAAGAAACAGAAGGGGGAATGGATAAGAAGGAGAAAAGGAGGAGGAGAGACTTGAGAAAAGAAATGAGAAAGGTCAGGAAACCGAATCTGGGGAAAACGAGGCCGAGGAAAATGAGCCTGAGAAAAACGAGCCTGAGGAGAAGGGCAAGGAAAGCCAAAGCAAACCACAAAGGCAAGAGAGAGAAAGGGGATTGGAAGAGGAGGATCGAGAGACACCAAACGACGCAAGTGGCGAGAAGAGACAAGGCAAATCAAAGGCCAAGGTTTTCGTTCCAGCATCGACTGTTTATGTGAGCACTCACCATCCTTCTATCAGGGTTCGAATTCTCACTGATAAATTGCAGATGCCTTATTTCTGCTTTTCAACTAACGAAGACGATGCCGCCAAGCCGAACGTCCAGCGAAAGAAACTCCAAAACTTGTCTAAAGCTTACGAAGCCTCAGCCGTACACGAATCGCCGACTCTGGACGAGTGGTACTACCATTTTGAGCTTGATCCGGATTCGAGGTCTCCAGATGACCAAAAGAAACGCAACCAATCTCAGGTTGTCACCAAGTACCTGCTGGACAATGGAACTCCACCCGATCACATAAAGTTGCTTCGAGTTAATCAACTATGGATTTGGACGATCGGAAACGGTATGATATACTTCATGATAGCTTATCCTTCTTATCCCGTTGACGACGACTCCAGGATGGCTGGTAACAGCCACGTCTTGGCCGATGGATGATAGTCATGGTACGATAGTGAAAGGAATCCTTGACGAGCTCAGCAGAAGAACAGAGTCCGGGGGCAGTGGGTCACAGCCAGGATCGGTTACTGAAATGACAAGATTGATCGTTGACTACTGCATTGACTCGTACGATAGACCGCCAGAGACGCAACAGCCAGAGACACAACGGCCAGAGATGCAATGGCTAGAAATGCAATGGCTAGAGACACAAGTACGAGCATCCATCGGCCAAACGTTCTCCAACTACCTCAATCGTCTTGTTAGTAACGTATTTAAGTCTCTAAAATCTCTGCTAATGATTGCCCAGGCCAGAGAGGAAACATCCTTATTTGACGAATTTAGGCGTTGGATGCCAGATTCTCAACCGCAAGTACAAGACATTGAAGAAAGGAACGGACCAAAATCTACTCAGTCAACTGCACAAGCACGGATTCATTCACGCGGTGGACAGATCAGAGAAGCTATCAAGATGGCAGAGAAGCTGTATTGTGACATCAAGGATGTCCGTGACGAGCTCAGTATACTCAAGTCAGCTGTCCAACGGCAAGAGATCGTGCAGAAAGGAGTAAGTACCAAGAAGGTAAAGGACGGCAATCTTTCAGCTACCTATGTCTTGAACGATTTAAGAGAATTGGAGACTGTTGCGCAAAGGATACAGTCGGCGGTAGGTTCCACCCTGTAACCAATCAACAATCTCATGATCTCTAATACCAGAGGTCGATCCAGGTCAACACAACCCTGTCGTTGCAACAAAGCGAGATTGCAAATTTCCAAGCAGCGGAAGCGACCAAGCAAGGCAAGACCCTCATGGCATTCACCTTTGCTACTGTTCTCTTTGTAAGTTACTTTTCATCTTGCATTCATTTATTGATTCACATGCTGAGAGCAACTCATAGCTTCCGCTATCATTTCTCTCATCTTTGTTCGCTTTGGATGTCGCTTCATTCCAGGAGACTCCTGCGTGGGCCTTTACAGTGATTTGTAAGTGACCCATAATATGTCTAACCCAATCCCCCTAACACTGATAGAATTCCTTTCAGTTCTCGTCTCTGTTGGAGTATCTCTAGCTATTGTTCTTTCTGCAATCTACTGGGACAAGCTCGAAGTGATTTACAAGAAACATGGACAGTCTTCAAGTAAGAACTCCGCTTCAGCTGAATCAAGCCACATCGAAGCTGGTGGCGGCAAATTAAAGAATGCCGGGGCAAAGAATGTCAGCGCGAAGAATACTAAGCAACTGAGTGAATAATTGCCTACACACCTTGACGCGGAGCGGCGGCGATTTTTCGACGTATAATAGGATATAAATGGATGCAAGAAGGAAATCTTGCATGAGACGGGAGACCGTGTTTCCTTGCAGTTCTCGTTAAATCACATTTCGTTTTTCAATAGGGCGTCAACTTTACAGGTCTGAGAGTCTTATAATTCAAGTTTCTTCTACACATAAGAAGTCAATTTGCTAAAATTACGTAAAATGCTTTTCATATGTTTATCCAGGAACCCATTTTTCCACTGTTAGAATGCTCCTACCAGGATATCTTATAAAGCCCTCTCATAGCCTCTAGATAGGTGTTTAGATTGCCAATGGATAAAGGATGATCAGGACGGGTTCCGAAGGGAGAGATGGTTGGCTTGACATATTTCCTTACTGATTCGACTGGGCCGGTACTGACGAGACTGTTGCCGGTATTAACGCCGCTCTTGTCCTTGACCCCACCGAGATGATTCATCCTGTCGATTCTGTCAGGGAACAAGTTGAGTGACATTGGCAATCGTTAGTCTGGAGCTGTAGTCGAAACACCCGTTACATAATGATGTTGGCTCGTCAAGACGAGTTGCAAGCATTACAATGAAGGCATCGCAAGACACCATGTCATAGATATAGTGGCCGGAGCAGACCGAGCGCAGTACTGATGTAGGAAGAGACCAATGTAAGTAGATCAATTACTGATTCTTGTAAAAAAAGAAAAAGCGTCGAACAAATGTTCATGTTGCTGGTTCTTCTCTGAGAGCTACAGACTTGCGTTGAAAGCCATTGGCTAGAAGATCATATCACCAAATCCCTCTATTGGCATAACTCTGGCAGTTATCTCTTTTCACGACGTCTAAGTGTCTACTCTTGGAGGTAAGAGGGTGACGGATGGTAATGGAGAAGCTTTGATACGCCAGCGAATGGTTTGACATGGTATGTAGTCGAGTAGTCTTCGGCAGTTCGACGGTGCCTGCATTGCACTCCCGGTGTTCACTGTACCTCTATCTGCCAGCGTTGAGTCAGAGGGAAGTATTTCTGCGTGATACGATCGCTGAATGTCTCGTATCTTAAACATCATGGCTAATTGAGCGCCTGTCGTAGAATGTGACTTGCCGGCCTTGAGGCATTCCTGCTCCGGTTTTACAGTCTCACAAGTTCTGGGCTCTTAGCTGGTATGAAGTGTTCCTTTGGCTGGCCGTAGTGTCATGATTTACTGAGAACTGGTTGAGTACTCCGGGCCAGAATTCATGGATGGAAGATTTCAGGGCAAATAAGACTCGCCGGGGCGGCTAATCGTGAAACCAACAATATTTACTGGCCCAGCAAATTTGTGTTACTGTGAAAGTTGGTGGCTTAGCGCTGCCTGGGGGGCTTCGTCGGGTTCTTGTTCTTCCATTACACTGTTCATTGGCGTCGCATGGCCAGCAAGCTCATTCAATGCTTTACTAGATAGCGATAGCAAACGTTGGAAAGTGGACCTTTGCTATTCTTTTAGCAAGTGCAATAGTAGGGTCTTGGGCTATTCTGAATTGCGAAAGCTTGCGCTGCCTCCAACGTCTGGAGTCCAGCTTCAGTGCACCCCATATCGGTCGCTGAACTTATTGAAGTCGGAGTTTCTGCATGACCAGTACTATATGAGCGTGACCAGATCTGATAGACGTCTGTGTCGGCGGAGAATACATTATGCTGCCTAAACCAGGGATCGCTTTCAGTTCTCCTAGCTTTCGTCCAGGGGCAGTCAGATACCTCGGCGGCAAGTGCAGGACCCGAGACAGACCTTTTTATCGTATTGATAACATCTCAATTGTGGAAGCCAACGTCAGTCAATTTCTAACCCTCGCAGTGCTGCACACGGAGATGGTAAAATTCGCAACAGACGTTATCGTATCGGTAGCGTGGTTCGGTTACTAAATTGTGGTTAAGAGACCGAGATTAGCTACAAGACCTATTTATGGGGGGTATTTCGAGAATGACAAGAGAACGTACGAATGTGGAATCGGGAGATGGAGAGGGGCGTGATACTATTGTCGGGCGGTGCGGTATCCTGAGATCTCACCTCCGCGGCACAAGTCGACATGACCGGTGGTAAATGGAACATCCGGCGTAATGTCCGATTTGGGTCGTTGAGGCATGGCTGATATGATTTAATTCGTCCGATCGGCAGTGCCATGTCTCACTTCCTGCTACAGCTATCGCAGCCATATCCGGGCCACAGGAGCACGTTTGTTGCATTCCCACGCAAGATCCTGACGCTTGCCCAGTGAGCGCCATTATCATATCCTAGAAACTCTTGCTATTTTTAAGGCCCGACGAATCGATGTTGATTTTATCCCCGATAAAGTAAACTTACATTTGATTCTTAAATCCTCTCCTTCACTTGACGATGCATGTCAATAGGGAAAACCCGCGAAGCCCCTGGTCAAGGGTATAAATACAACAGAAGCAAAAATCAAGTAGGGGCTGAACCCACTTCACGTACCTCAAATCCGAATCTCGGGGCAGGGCTCGAAAGAACAAGAACAAGTAAACAACATGACCTCAAGAGCATCACCCCAACACGACCAACCGTCTCTACGCTTATTCTAGGGCGAAAGTGTCGAACTAGACATTTCTTCTGGAGTGGCCCTTCAGTGGAACTGACTTACCTTTTGTGAAATGAGCTGTAAGAGTCCAAGTCTCGCGGCAGGAAACCCTACAAAGCCGTGCAATTAAGAAACCGTCACACCACGACGTCTTTGAGGTGTGGCGATGAATGTGGCAGGCGTCTCTGTTTACAGATCACACAAAATGCGTGAGCCAAAATACGGTACGTAGGCTGCAGTTTTTGTCTCTTGCGAGCTAATCTTGACTTGGAGCCTATATATAAAGTCTTGTCCTGGGAGAAAACTAATAGTGTCGTTTTAACTAGAAGAGATGAGCGCGTGTCATGCCATGTCTCCGATTGCCAAAGTCATATTGCTTGTCATGAAGACCTTCTCACTTTGACGAACACAGACAGCAACCTCAGTCAAGACAGGGAGACTTAATTTGATAAGCGGTTCTTAATGATTATTTTCATACCATGAAAAAGTTCTGAATTCATCTTAACCCTGTCAAAATGATCAGACTCTACCGCTAAGCTGTGCTTTTAGATGATAAGCTATGTATGTATGCTGTTGACTTAAGCACCTCGTCTACCTTTGACGATGCACTCTATCACTCATGGTTTTTCTGACATAATCTCTCAGTAGCTTATAATACTTAATAACATCACATTAATGTACAGGATTGATTAATATAATAGCGCACTAAGAACAACAGGATGGTATTTCTATATAACATCGGACAGCTGTTACCCATTTCAATTGCCTCGCAGTTTTGTAAATACCGTCTTGTTTGAGCCAACCTAGTTTAGATGTCCAGAATCTTGGAGGAGATATCAAAAGGATGAACTAGGTGCGTGACTCTAGATGGAAAAGTCTTCGTAGCAAGCTCCCCTTCTCGATTTGAGGAGATGTGCTCTTCTCGAACAAGCCGCCATAAAATCTTAGTTTGTTCAAATCCATTTCGTACCAGAACATGCCCGCTTTTACATCTAGGCTTTTTCGGTAAATGTCCCAGGCTGCTGACAAGCCCCCAGTAATTTCAAAAGCGCTCACTCTGTTGTGTTTGATGTTTTTCGCAATGCAGTCCTCGCGGAATTGTTCATCAGTCTGCCCATCATGCGTAAGGTAGAAGGCAACGTACTGATCCTTGTCTGGCACTGGGCGGTAAGTGTCATGGATTTTGAGAAAAGATGTCAGATCTGAGAAAATGCAGGCAGCCTCACATTGCGAGCAGTTAGGAGGTATCTGACCACCAGCTGAGAGAACTGGTGGAACTCTGGGATAATCAGAGACTTCTGAGGGAAGTAGTCGTCCCATTGATAGATGGTCACACTTGGGGTGATTGTGGCACTTGGTTTTACAGGTCGGGCACTGGTAATAGTTAGGCTGCTTGCTGCCCAACAACTTGGCAAGACATGCCGTTCCAAAAATATGACCGCATGGAAGTATCCGGGCTAGATGGTCGTGAGCGTGGTCGTTGGGATGACATATATCCATTGTTTCTAAGCAGATCCCACAGGTTAGTTCAGGAGAAGAATCGCCTACAGGAGCGTCTTCAACTGCCTGCTTGAAGGCGGGCCAGTAGGTGTCAGTGATGGGAGCCATGGTAGAATAGAGGGTTGAGTGGTTTGGTGGATGGGTGTTGTTAGTTTGTTGGATAGGATAATGATGATCGCGGAAGGTTGGAGTGATTTAACTCGATGTGTTGAAGGTTCTGAAGATCTATAAAACGAAGGAGTTCAGTGGCCTTTATATATTGTGGAGAAACTCATTTTATCAAACGAATGTTCATTCAAAAAATCATGTTCTGTTCCCTTGAGTAGATGAACATAATGCTGCACACGTAGTGTTCATGGAGAACACAACTAGCAGTCCGAACAATGCTTTTCTTTGAGCTTTTAAGTGGTGTATAAGTTATGAAATTAATAAGCGAGTGAACAAGTTAAGTGAGTGCACTTGCCCCGGGTTAAAATCCATTGAGAGTCTAATTTAAGCTGAAATACTAATAAT